>JAZBGY010000116.1:71351-108391 GCA_037414755.1 Lydus trimaculatus | reverse complement strand
ATTCAGTAAATTCTTCCTTTTTTGTCGTACTTTCTATAGTTTTCATTTTTACACTAACCATTGTAGCAGTTGAGAATGTTCAGTGACACTCAACTCAAACCTTTACGTTTTATTTTTTATTTTTGGTCTCTATACTCGGTTTATTTTGATTTGGTCGGCTTGATTCTAAAACAATAAAATCCGACCACAATAGAAGCATCAGCCGCTAGTTAAAACAAACAGTTTAGTGATTTCGGAAGTAGTCGGGGAATGGGAGAGACAGAGAGATAGACGTAGTGTGAGTATAATTTGGGTAAAGACTTGCAAAACTTTCGATTAATCGCAACATTTAAGTCTATCTTGACCATCTCTTTTATCTCTGAAGTACTTAGACGGCGTAAAGGTAGAATTCAAGTTCTTTATTGTTAAATTGATAAAAAAAAAATATATTGATAGAACGCCTTAATAGAAAATAGGGGATGATCCTCAATTTCCCTTCTACATCCCAATAATATCAAAGTCTAAACATACTTGTTGTGAGTGATACAGAGTGTGCACAACATGCGTTGAAGTTATTTGCTTGTTTTATAAATAATATTTGTTCGTTTTGCAATATTTGGCGTATTCCTGCTCTGGTGATTATCAAATTGTTATCAAAATACTGTACAAACTTTTTGGCTTTACAAATTTGAAGCTTCAACTGGACAAGTTTCTGCTTGTGTTTGTTTTAATTAACCAAAGACAATCCATTGAGTGTTTCCACACGATTACTTCAACTTCCTGTTAAGCATCTTTGTTGAATTTAAATTTTTCCAAACCCCCGGGTTGAAAACTCATCAGTTTACTAACTTTTTATCTTATAGTTAATTATTTAATACTATTGTATGGACTTAATGGTCCTTTTTCAGACACATTTTATAATAATATGCATTTAATTTGGGTAAGCGTTATAAATTTTCAAGGAATGGCAATAATAGCCCTTTAGTATTTCCAAATTGGTTCTTAATGATCTTCAAATTGGAATTTTTTGATTCTAATTTTAAAGAATAATTGTCAGCATTTCGATCAGTAATTATGGGATGGAGGATATTTGAAATAATTGTTTCATTTCAAATTTTAGTTCTCAACGGACAATTGAGAACATTAATCAAAAATTACATTAACAATGTTATTTACAGTACAATTAAAATGGCTAAGTAGTTCAAACTATTACCGTTTCAATTAACTTGAAGCAATTATTATCGTTATTACATTACTTATATTCGATATACGTAATTATATATTTATAGACATGAACTATATAAATTTGGATTTTATAGTGGATGGGGAAAAAAAAACAAAGCCATATCAGGAATAGGATATGACCCAAACTAATAAATAATAAACTAAATAATAATTATTCATTAATTAATAGGCTTTATTTATATTTCGTTAGTTTTTCGCTTATATCATTTATGAGGACCGTCTTAACAAATTTGAGCACCCTGGAATAAAAAAATTACGGCACCCCAATCACATAGGATTAAGCAATTATTAGATAATACTCAAGCATTTTAATGTACCTATTCGGCTAGCTCTCAGATCAATGGCGCACCTGGGCTTATAATTAGCCTAGTTAGTCCATAGGGTTAACGGGGCCTGCCCTTATCTGTTGCTTGTGTTAGTCTGAAACAGTTATGTTGTAAATATTGGATATTTGCAACTATTTAGATCTATTGTCGGATTATAGTAAGCTATTCTTCTTCATTAGCGTTGTTTTATTGTTTCTTGCCCAACTTAACAGCCCGTTTAGTCAAAAATGATAGGTAGCAGATTATGTTTGCAAAATATTATATTATGATAAGAGCCGGATTAAGGCACAATTTAGCCTGGTGGTCGCCCAGGACACCGCCCTTGAAGTGGTGCAAAAGTTACAAAATAAGAACAAAATATTTCAGGTCCCATGTAGTCTTACAGTAGTTAAGCAGTGCCGATTCTAATCCACTTTTGCGCGGGAAATTTGAATTCGGACGCATGCGCGGTTTCCCCCTCCTACCCGCCTGCCTATCCCCACCAATGGTCGTGTTCGTTGTCGTCTTTAATAGTGAGACACGCGCCTTGGAGACGTACTACGCTTGCGCATATCGTTGGAAATTGAAAAATTCGTCAAATTTAATGATGTGCACATGTGCAGTAGGTCTCCAAGGCGCATGTGTCACTATTAAAGACGACAAAGAACACGACCCTTATCAAGTCAAAGCGATATGCGGTTTGCAGTTGTTGTCAAAGCGATATGCGGTTTAATCAAACCGCAAAAAGCAGCAGAAACAATAACAACAATAACTGCAAACCGCATATCGTTTTGACAACAACAACTGCAAACCGAATATCGCTTTGGCTTGATAAGGGTGGGGATAGGCAGGCAGGTAGGAAGGGGTGGGGGAAACCGCGCATGCGTCCGAATTAAAATTTCCCGCGCAAAAGTGGATTAGAATCGCCACTGCTTAACTACTTCTTACGATTTGAATTATAAATGTAGTACTTTTCGTCTCTCATTATTTTCTTTTAGTAATTAATAAAATCATCAGTACCATAGAGTAATTACATGATATTTTTGTGAAAGAGCGCTAGGTATATCTTGGTACGATTATGATGGGATTTTCGAAATGTTACTCCACCAACAATTTTTCGAACGCTGCCTTAAAGTTTAGTTAAAGTTTGTCGCATAAATGAGAAATTATCAAAAAATCAAGTACAATCATGATGGACTACCTCTGACGGTCTCGGATCACTTATGGACCATACAGATTAAAGTACCTTGCATGAAATTGAAAAAATTCTTAATCGGAAGCGAATTTACTGTTGCAGTAAAACAGATACCTATTGACCAAAAGAGTCCGGAGCAAAATTAGGTTGTTAGATTGCTTCAAAGCTCCAATCATTTTTATTCAATCAATTAAAGGTATCTGGGAGTGCTCATCAACTGCGGAACTCTCAAATTAAGCTTCCCTTAATTTAAAACCATCAATTTAAACCATATACGTGGGGGTATTGATATTTTGTTATCCTAGCCCGTTTACTTTGAATTTGAAATGTTACTGTTGAAATTCCGATTCAAGGAGTTGAAGCATTCTTGGCGTAATAAAATTTTAAAGAAACCATGTCGATTTCAATTGTAAAAATCCATAAATTGGAGTATCCAGCCATCATCAAGTGTCTATATTTGACGGGGCTATGGAGTGAGCAGATTCACTAAGAAATGCTTAATCAATTTGGTGATAAGCGGTTGTAAAAAACATTCTAGTGAAGATGAATAAAGACTAGGAAGACTTGTTTCTGGGTCTATGGCTGCAAATAACATTCGAATTCAAAATTACTAACCAACCTAAGACAGAAAATCAAAGAAAAAAGATGTGAAATGTTAGCAAAAGATCTAGACCCTAGATCTAGCCCCCTCGGTCTATTATCTCTTCCTTCAATTGAAAACGAAAGTCTAAAATGACATAAATTTTTGTGCAATGAAGTGGTAGTGGAAGTTGTGAAACGCTGGTTATATATGGAAGGGTTGGAGGCGTTGCAGGGTCGCGACTATGTTGAATAATAAAATATTCAGAGTTCTAAATTTTAGTTGCTTCAATAATTGGCTAACAATAAGAATATATAAATACCCCCTCGTATATCCCCTTTAAAAGGATACCAGTAGCTACATAATTGGGCATATTCAGCAACTTAAATCTTCATCTCAACGTTAATGTTAATACTGTGGGAAACTGTGCATGTTATGATTATCCAAAAATTTTGATAAATTTCAACATTTGACCTTATCAAAACAGTATTTGAAAAGTTTAAGTTTTAATCAAAAACAAAATAATTAAGAAACGTAAAATTTCTTCATTAAAACCATTCCATTCAAGTTAATAACACAATTTCCCCATTTTTATATTTATCAAAAATCAATTATTATAAATGAGAAATAATAATAACATAAAACAAACAAACAACGATAACAACAGAGAGAAAAAATACACGCACACACACACATACACACACATATATTAATATTAATTATGGGAATTTTTTAATATTTTCATTAGCCATTATAAATTAAATAGGTTATTTTCTATAATATTTGATAATAACTGATAATTAACACAACAAATCCCTAATCAAAGGAAAAACAAAAAAAGAAGTAATTTTACAATTTACTGTCTATTAATTGGAAATACGTGTTAACACTCAAGTAGACCTAAAAGCCCCAAAAACGAAAACAAAAAAAATGTTCCAAAATTGATAAAATGCGTCAATCCTAGTGATTGTTGAATTGTTGTTCTATTTCTTTTCTTTTTTTAAAGGTGGAATTACTGGAATTTACGTCCTCAAAATTTACTGGAAGGCACAAATTTTAAGCGGCCACAATTACAAAGTCACCAATAATAATAATAATAATCTGGTTTATTAATATTGGAAATGAAGCAATTTTTGATAATATTTTTCAATTTATTGATAAAATATACCTATCATAATGAGGGTAAAAGCAATCAAGCTGTTATACGTTATATATTTTCCATAAAATTAGCGGCCTTATCATTCATTATTATTAATAATAAACCCCCTTCTGCATGTGTATGTTATTTTATTTTAATAACAATAATAATAATAATAATGATAATGTACTCAAACAAAATTATTGTTATTGCGTGAGTAATGCAATAATAAAACACCTGATTGTTTCGCAAATCATATTTCAATCAATCAATAATTGTGTTTTTATTATTATTAGTATTGTAATCATTAATATCTCTCTTTAATATACCTATAGATACATTATTTCTGTCTCTCTCTATTTGTATAATTCTAGCTCTTTCATACAACCCATTCCACCCATACCGAATGGCTACACACACCACACCACATCCTCCTATAGATATCTTGATCTTGATATAATATTTTGTTAATTCCAACACATTAATCCTAGTTGGCGTGGTTAAAATACTCGGCGCATGCGTTTTAATAACCATTCAAGCAGTATTATACATCTGATTGGTGAATTGTTGAAGGAGGGTTAAATTCATACCCCCATAACTGAGAAATATACTACTGACAAGTGGTTGTAAATCCAAACTAGCAGTCAGTCAGTTAAACGAATTCATTCCGTTCTGTTGTGAATATTTTGATCCTGAATTGAATACCAACCCCCCTTAATTAATTAAAAACTAGATTAACACCATTAGTGCCATTTTAGTTTGATTGTACAATAAAAACAAAAATTTTTTTGAGAATAATGTCGCAAGTTAGTGCAAATTCTGAAGAGAACACACGACCAAGAGGTGTTTATAGCATCGATCAAATTTTGGGCAATTCCGGCCCTAATAGATCGAATAATGATGGTAAGAGTTTTTTTTTTTTGGTATTTTTATTATTATTTCATCTTTACGAACAGTGTAATTTTAATAATATGAAGTGATAATAGTAGATTTGATCGATTTAATTAAGGGGCTAATTGGGTACGTAATTGTGTTTAATATGTGTACATGTGTATATGTGATTGTGTGACATGTGGGGTCTCACCCCATTTCACTGAACAACCCCTTGAACACGTGTTCACCACTTTGATTTCTATAATAAATCAATTTTGTTGAAATCAAATAAATCATCCCCAAATTTAATATTGAAAAACCTAACGATTATAAACAAATTTAAAAATTGTTAACAATTTTATCGATTTGTTTATTTTTTTTGATAAAAAATATGATTTAAACCGTAAACAATTAGTACCGATACGAATCCGGATTTTTCACATGATCAACCCCCTATAAAAGATTACATTTTTCATAACAAGGGGATAAATTGTATTCGTATTAAACTATAGGACATGAAATAAATAATAAAGTCCAGTAATTGAGTAGAGGATAAATAACATACATATATATATATAGGGATAGATTCTTACCTGTTCCCAAATATTAACAATCAACCCCTCTCATTATCTATTATCAAATATTTGATTAAGTCCGTAGGTTTATTTCTAATCCCTTAATTTTTTCTCTACTATACCAGACGAAAATTATAATCGCCTTAACTACTTACTCCCCTATAAAAAAACTGTAATTTCAGGTGAGATAGATTCGAAAATTGATTCGGTCAGTGATGGTGAGACCGTTGAAGAAAATCTGGAAGATGTGAATGATTCACGGCCGCGGAAGATACGTCGATCACGGACAACATTCACAACATATCAATTGCATCAATTGGAGAGAGCTTTCGAGAAGACCCAATATCCGGATGTTTTTACAAGGGAAGAATTAGCGATGCGCTTGGATTTGAGTGAAGCACGAGTACAGGTAATTAGATGGACAAAAAATTCCTAAACAATAATAATAATAACAACAACAACAAAAACAGTAACAAGGACGTTTCTATTATTATTGTTCAAAATAATTCAATTAATATCCAATTATTGTTATCAAGGGACTTTCCGACATAAATGAAAGACATTTGTTGGTATTAATGGAAGATTTTCTAGTTGAATGGAAATAACAGGCTAATTAAATAATACTCTAGTTAATTAACCGTCGATTAATTATATTTCTGTCAGTTAGTCGATGTATATTTATATTATTTATGCATTAGATAATCAACTAATTGATTTGTTAATTGCGCGCATTACAATTGAAATAATTAAACAAATAAATAACAATACCGGTAATAGGACAATTACAATATTAACGTTAATGCACGTTGAGAACTACTTGCCTTTATGCATAAAATTCAAATATAATTGAGCAATTTTCAAATTATTATGTCTTTGTTCTGTAACTTTAAGAGACGAGGGTTGATTTTTTTTTTATTATTATTTTACAATCGTACGTATGTACATGCTAGAGAATGGACGCGTCTCTTTTTTCTTTTCAACAATAATCGCGGTAATTAGAAGAGGCACACAATTCGGCCATCATATTATCTAAAATGTTCGATAAAGATAAAGTGTGTGTGTGTGTGTGTGTTGTTGAGAAGGATAGAGAGATAAATAGAGATTTTAAATGAGACATCACATAGAGCCAGGGTCCGGAACCGGTTCCGATTACCCTCTATTGTGGGTGAACAATGGCCAATTGCGTCGCTACTTACCCTATTACAAGCCAGATTAATTATCTAAATTGTTGCCAATTAAGATGCAATTCATGTATATCCATTAATCCAAGTCATTATAATTACAATGCAAAATCGATGAGTTTTACATATTTAAGATTCATATTTTCTTTTTTATTATTTTTGTTATTTTAATAATAGGTATGGTTTCAAAATCGTCGTGCCAAATGGCGTAAACGTGAGAAAGCCTTAGGCCGTGAAACTGTACCATTCATCCATCCCGGTGATCAGACTGGTGTTGGTTTACCTGATTTCGCATTACATGGCCCCTTATCATTAGGACCAGTTGGTGGTGGTGGTGGTGGTAGTAGTGGTGGTGGTGATCCATTTTGGCCAGCATTACCATTCCCACCGATGTTTAATCCATTACCATGGCCGCCGAAAAATCCAATACCACCAAGTTTTCATGCATTTTTATCACAATATGTGTTGGCCGGTGGTGTGCCACATTTGAATCTAATCAATCCTATACCAAATGAACGATCGAGAAGTTCTAGTCCGGAAACACCGAGTCCATCACAACTATCACCATCGGCATTGGAAGCATTACGATTGAGGACGCAGGAGATTTTAGCACCGGCTAGTTCACCACAGAAGGTGCATGCGAAATCGTAAACAACAATTTCTTCAACTTTAATATAATTTAATTTTTATTATTTATTTCGGAAGAGGTTCTGGTAATCTTGATAGCGCGTTTGGTTAGTTTATAAAACGCATAATGAATGATTGTGTGGGAATGTAATTAAAGTGCCAGGAGATAGAGATCCATCGATTGGAATCGAATCAATCAATTTCTTTTTATATAAATTTTTGTATAAAGTTTATTTATAATTTGATTATATTGTAAATTTTTCTAGATAGAAGAATTAATAAAGTTACCGTTTTATTTATCATCAACATCATCACAAATTCGTGATAATGAATGTAATAATAATAATAATAATGATAATAACAATAATAATTAAAATTAGTACAGGTGTCCTCACCTGTGTATGATTGAATTATCAAAAACTTTTATCATCAATCAGTAATATTCTATTTAATTATGAAGTGTTTATTATTGATTCATCTATTCTAGATGCTTGTAAAATAGCTATTATTAAATTGGTGTTTATTACATAGAAGTGATTGATATATTGAAAAACAAAGAATTGTAATAATAAATCATCTCAACAAATATATAAAAGTGTTGACATAATTATGGACATTTTTTATTAATCAAACACAATCCAATTGTGGATGTAATCTCGTAATGACCAAATAGGATTACGGCTCTTCCTCCAATATCTCAGTTTCTTGAAAATAGTAAACGATAGTAAACAATGGCATTTTATGTGTAAGTAAAAGCTACTTTAGGGTTTTTAGTTATAAATTTCATAAATTGTCAATATAGAGCAGTGTCACCCAAACGGTGTGCCGCGAGAAGATCCCAGGTGTGGCGCGAATTTGGTTTTTGTTTCAGAAACAGCAGAAATGCGGATTAGAAACAACTAAATACGGTATTCCAGTGCCGCTGACATCTTATTGAATTTGAAATGGGCCGCTAACCCAAAAACGTTGGGAAACACTGCTATAGAGCGACCAATCAAATTAAAGTATTATTGGCCAGTTCTATTTGCTCATGGACTTCAAAATAGAGCTTATGTAGGTAGATCTTAACGCGTTTTACTGCATTAATGAAGTTGCGTTCCACGGAAACTCTTTGATACTTATGGCACTCCTATTTATTAACTACTAATTCTTGGATGTTTTGGCAGCGAATGCACAAAATACTTTTCGTCGAAATTTGTAGGAAAAATTCCGAAGAGTCGTCAGAGTAGTCCAACAAGATCGTACCGAGTGACAAGCCATATTTGTCGCAATTTTAGATTACCCAATTAAAAAGTAAAAGTATAGCAATACCAAGACTTTTTGACAATGTTCCTTTAGTTGCCTCAATCATCATTTTGATTTTATTGTAATGGTGGAAAAAAAATCAAGTTCCTAATTTTGGCCGTTCGTGTGAAATGCTCTGCCTCAGTACCTCTTTCCATTAGAAAAAAAAAACAAGCCAAAAGCAGTAGAGATAGAGCTGCTTTTGCAATAAAACCACTCCTACTATACTTTAGAAGCAAACAGCATCATATTCGCGTCTATATACAGTGACACCAAGACTTGTTGTTAGCAGAATTGCTCAAATCTGTCTTAAATGCGAACCATATCAAAGTAAAGCAAGGCAAATTTTCGTATGCACCGAAGCAATGTGAATCCACCATAACGTCCTACCAGTGGTTTATGTATTGTTTTTGAAAATACTGAAGCATTTCATAGAGCTGTTGGTATTTTTCATTATAAAAATTTTCATTTTTTTGTTCATGTATTCTTTTTTGATTGTTTATAAATATTCCATGCTCTGTTTTTATTTTCAACAAATATATGGTAAATGCATCTCTCATATCGTATGTTTATATGAATATATACAGTCCAGATGAGAGTTTAATAGTATTATTATTTTCCATAAATAATAAGCACCGATTTCCATGAAAATCCTCTTACATTCTGATACCGTTTTATATGTAAAAATATTGATAAACATGTTTTTGGTACATCCATACATACATATATGTATTTGTATATCTCCACATCTATGACCCTTGACCAATACATAGACTGGCAATTATATCAGATTACGGGGCACAAAAGCCAGAGGGTGTAGATGCTTTACAAAGCGGACTTGCAAAACCGCCCACAACCACACTATACAAACTGGAACATAATTAACAAATTTTACTAAAACGGATTTAGTTGCTTTAACTCTAGTTATTGTAATTTCACATCAGAAATATCAATATAGTTTCACTATAAATGTCGTTGTTTAACAAAAGGTAAGTGAACAAATTTTTTGAATTTTGTTCAATAATTATGATTCTCTCCTATCCTCACCCTATACTAAATTTGTTTCATTATACCAATGGGCAATTTCTTTGTTGCTATTGTCATTCAACCCCTTTCATTCGTATTGTATGCGACATTAACTATCTAATAATTCGAATATGAATCGGTTAATTTCCATCAAATTTATCTATTAGTTGTCATACAATTTTCTCAAAAATAATTGTTAAATTTGTTGGAATTGTATAGACGATTTTTACCGCAATTCTGTTGATTCTTATAAAATTTTTGAATTATTGAAGTGCAAATAAGGCGTAACATATCGACACCTGGGGCCCCCTGTCGTGCCACGACCACGACGATTCTCCCTCACACAGCGCGCCAACACACATGATTAAACCTCAGTATACCCGCCAATAAATCCAACCAAGCTCGATAATTTGCTTTCTAATTGGTCCTAACGTGCATGGGAAATCCAATATTTCATCTACTGGAAAAGGGGTGAATTGTGGTGAAAATTAATTATTTCTCAGCATTTTTTCTATTTTTTTTGTTGTTCAGAATTCGGTTTTAATTGAGTTGTACATTGGATGTATGGTGGGATAGTTTTGTTTGTTCAATAACTCCGGGTATATAGAAATTTACAATTTTCCATATTTACTAAGAGCTTATCGAATCGATGCGCCCTGTTATAGTCAAGGCCCCATATTAAAAATATAAGTGGCTTAAAAAGCAGATCCTGTAGGTAAATAGAGGTTCAATTTAAATTTCGATCCTTATTAAATCTGTCTTTTGTTTTTTGGATGGATTGTTATACTCGAGATGCTGTTAACAACTGGACCAATATATGAGTTAATATGAGTTTTATTATTATCATCATTTTTCTGCAACCCTTCTATATTTTCATTAGTTGTGATGAAATGATATTTGTGAATTGTTCTAATCCTCTTATGGAAACTCATAAATTTATTTATAAATAAATAGTTACGATGAAAATAGAATCAGATCAAGAAAACTCCTACAATATCAAGAACGTTTGACATAAATACAACTATAGCTATTGAAATTTTTAAGCTGGAAAAATTGGCTGTCCTTTCCCTCTCTCTACACACACTAAAAGGCTTTTATAATAAACAGCCAATACGTTCATTGTATACTACTTTTCGATATACGTGGATGTTTGTATCATTAGAACCGCTGTTACCATTCTTATTGGATTGCAATTTGTGAGAGTTTTATTATTGCTTTCCAAAAAAAAACCAGCTTACAATAATGCTTATAGATCTAACACATACACGTGTAAAAATATACACGACCGTAAGGGCCTTTTCGGTTTGTGCATCGTCTATAGTTTACCTAATGTTTCAATAATCTCTCACCTGGGTTTTAGTGATAGATCAGAAACCCGACCAAAATCGGTCCATTAGTTCTAGTGAAGAAGTACGCTTGAACGCCCCCATGTCGGCTCCATTTCGTCAAAGTAATGAATATAAGGGTGGTGACGTCTGATGAAGCCTTTTACGAGATTTTTCGAAAAATTCCGGTTAACAAATCACTGGAAATTCTTCCAAATATTTAAATTTTTGTGGAAATATTTATACGAATTTCTGGTGTAAAAACCAACAAAAGGAAACAGTAGCTTGTGGTCTTTTGTTAATCGTTGGCCATAATACGAGGCGGTTTTCCTAACATCCGTATAACTTACACCTAATCTCAAATTACCTGGTTAATAATGTGTACAATGCTTATTGAAAAGTTGTTATTGTGTATTTTACGTTTTGTTATTGTATATATCGTGGTTTCTTTATGGTATGTTTACCGCACTAATATATGATACGGTTTATATTATACACCTGGATCTGGACCATGAATTTGGTAACGGGATATGCCGCGACCGCCTACCAGAACTGGACAAAGCGACCCATTGGTACCATTGCTTTCATCTATAGCAACAATTGATCGCCCCTCATTTCTCTATCAATAAAATTAATTGAAGTGTGATCTTGCCGTATAATGTTCGCTGGTCCGCAAGACTTGGCCCCCATTTGATTTATTTATTTCTTTTTCTATTTTATTTCCGTGAGAACTTTATATGTTGATTCTTCTTCTTCTTCTTTCTTTTTTCAAAAAAAAAACAAAAACAATTAAATCACAATATGAAATCAAGTAGATCATATTAAGATTTTAACGATCTTTTAGTAATTTGAAAATGGGCACGTTTCCATCATACCACAACCGATTAGTGACGCCATAATCGTCAATATTAAGCCATAAGTAAGTATAAAACTTGGGCCGTAAAACACCTGCGTAACCTTATTAGTTACGGCAAACGTCACATTGTAAAACATTGATTAAGTCGCCGTTGTGGCGAGACCAATTCAATTTTAATCAAATGAGAAAAATATCTTCAATAATAATAATAATAATAATAATAATAATCAAACTTATACCACAACTAATATTGTTAGTTGTTGTGGGGGACTTTGTGGAAATCGATCATTGATTGAGTTGTAAACTGTAAACAAGCCAACTTCCAAAATGTTTAGTCGGGTAAATATATCCCAGTGGTGTATAGTGATGGTGGTGGTGGTGGTGGTACTAATAGTAACATCTACGTTATATCTATGAACCCAAGTCGTTATTTCCGTACTATAAAGCGGTAAATTCCAACTTCATATTCATCTCTAAAATAAATCCTGGAAATCTTTCATCATCTTCCAAATCTGTTAAAATCACTCTTTACAAAAAAACCCAAAAAAGAACTCGATCATTTCTTAATATCAAACATTTGTGATTGAATATTGAATATATCACCAGCTTATCAAAAATAGACTAGGGTGGAATAAGTGAGAGATAGATAGAGAGTGAGTGTTGATCTTGTCCGATGCTGGGTGAATCAGAAACCAATAACTGAGGGTATGAGCGGGTAGTTGGTGGCCCAGAGCACTCACTCAGACATTTTCACTATATATCGTCACATATACATATATAGAGAGACGACAACGTTCATATGGTAATCGCCTCCAGAAATCCATACACAATAGCATTAGGGCCAACTTATTACGTTTACATTGATCTCGAGGTTTATATTTTTCATTCAATGTTTGTCTTTGTATTTGAATTTAGTTCAATGCAACTATATTACGACATAAAGTGAAAATAGATAGAAATAGAGACAGAATCCTAGACAAAGATGAATTGATATTATTGATGTCTCTATACCTTTGGCGCTATTCCCGTTTTCGGGTTGATTCGATTTTGACAGGTTTATAAATAATTACCAAAAGGGATTACAATTAAAATAAGAGAGAATTTTACAATTTACACGAATTGCATACAATCAACAATTAAATCAAGATAACAACAACAATAATAATAGTAATTAAATAGAAATAGGGTAGGTTTTGTATTTAATAGTAGGGGTGATACGCTCCCACGGTCGAAAATCAGCCTTAATCGTAATCTGATACATGTGACCATTCGTGTTTTTGCAAATGAGAAACTATTTATTAACTCGACAATTTCCTATTGTTAACTGAACGGTGGTATGTTCACTATAAACGATAAACGATAATAATTATAACGAATGACGCACAATTCAATTTTATTGTAAAGGGGATGAAATGTAATAAAAAAATCAAATAAATTTTATAGATGAACTAACGCTCTCTAGTGGTAGAAAGATGAAAATCGGAGCTTTATTCAGGATTTCTAAGTTGGTTGTAAAGCTCACTACCAGGGTGTGTTATCATCGAAACTGGGATCAGAAATCCTTTCTGCTGGTTATCCTAATCGGTTAACGTTATTTGATTGTTGTTTAACACACTACCAGCAATTCTTTTGGGGTATTGTCGATTAATAATTAATTATTCAACAATTTTGTCACTTATTCCTATCATTATTGCATAATTTATGGGGAATGGGACTAATTTATAGGAGTTATTCGGTGTCTATAATATTGAATATGGAAGGTTGATTTTTTTGTGTTATAATTTATCACAATAAATGCGATTTGTGTTTATGTAACATAATCCATTATTTTTATTGGGGAAATCAATGATAACATCGCCATCCACTTCAGCGTTGTTATGGTGAATAATTAATTCGGTGCGTGCCAGGTGAATTAACTCAATCCCATTTATTGCCTCCTTTCGTTACGTAAACTGCTCGTATTTACCATTAATTTAAACAAATTCATAACGTATATTGCTATAAAATATATAGTGAAATTAAGGGTGGAAATAATGCGATAGAAAGGGAGATGTTTAAAAAAATAAATAAAATAAAATAAATACGTGGAAACCGTCGTTAATGTGTAAACAAGCAATAATTTAGAAAAGACTGTACTCCTTATTATAGTGCGTGACCATAACTGCTATTCTTAATCGCGTATTTAATTAAGTTAGGATTAAGATTACAATAAAATATGGTCACGACAACTTGCCATGTCACGAGATTAAATAGGCACAAATTTCTACCAATTTTCTCATTTATATTTATCGAATAAAGAAGAAACGACTATTTTCTTTAAAACAAAAAATAGAAAAGAACTTCAATTTTCTAATGTTTAAAAGGTGGAAAATTATCACTTCGACAGTTCAATTTTTAACAAAACAACCCCTTTAAATTGCATCACTCTACCTGGTTATTTAGTTAATTTCGGTTGTCTTCTCCTCTATAGGAGAAAAAAAAACAATTTTTCATCTTTCAAGTGTTTTACCGTGTTGTATTTAGTAAAGCCGCTTAACTAACACCAAAGATAAGGCGATTAAATTTGTATAAACATGTCTGTGTACACGTTTTTTTTTTGCTGTGTGTGTGTGTAAATCTTATATAGTTGAAGAAAAACATTTGCAATTTTCTGTTCAACAATCCGATAGGGAATCGAACCAAAAAAGATCAACTGTATATACAACAAACAACTAAAATAGAGAAAAAGAAGTTAAATTAGACTTATTGTTAGAGTTTGGGGTTATTTTTTTTTGTGCTTCTAAGAGAAATTGAGAGCGTTTTTGGGGGGTGGTTGCCAGCCAACCATAAGTTTGGCTAAAATTTTATATCAGATGAAGCGAGCGAGTTGGACTGTTGGCAATAAAATGGCAATTAGAATGGTTGGGCGGTTTGGAAACAGTCTGATTAAAAAAGAGAAGGACCAAACAGACAGGCACAAACCAATAAAGTAATAAGGGAGAGTTAATTATCACAGTTCGATGGGAATGAAAGCAAGAGATAGAAAGAAATGGGGCGTGTTTTTGCCCCTTAGAAATAGTTAATAATAACAATACAAATGTTGATAAGACTAATTTGAAAATATTGAAAAGCTTATCAATGTAGTGTATAGTTGGCTGCATATTTCACATAGAACAATTATCTTCAATAGTGATGGTGATGAGTGGTAATTGTGATGATGATGAAGAAGAGGCGAAATCAAGAGCTCGTGCCGTTTGGTGATGGCTGATTAGCGACGACAAACACATATTAGCATTTTATTGCTTTAGCCAGACTCTATACGCCCTTTAGATAAAGTGGAATTAAAACTGAAGTGCTCTTTGATCTCCACTCTGTATTAACTAAACTCAGCTATTGGCCGCACTTATTAAATAAGAGGGGACAGGAGTATATAGTGAATTGACGCCGCCGTCATTTGCTTGTTTCTTTTTTTTCCGTTCATTTCTTCCCCATTTCATTCTTATCGTTCCTTTTTACAACACAAATAACACACCAGTTTTACGAGACGTCAGAGACGACGCAACTTAATAACTTGTTAAAATGATGATTAAAACATTCTCTTTCTCTTTCCCGTTTTTGGGGTTTTGCTTTAATACAGTTTCTATTAAAATACGGTAACAATTTTAATTTTAATTAACACATATAAGGAGGACTTTGATGTCAAAGAAAAGCAACGTTTTACGTTCGTTTAAGTTAATATAATTTATTGTGCTTTATTTACAAAAATTCACAGCTTTAAAGGAAACAATTACGTTGTTAAGTAATTAGAATTGGGTTGCCTGTTATCACGCGGGAATATACCACTAATCAATTTGTAAATTTCTCGTCTGGAATTTTAATTTATTCTATTATTATTATTTTTTTTTAATTGTATTTCTTGATTTGAAGACAGAAAAAATTGTGGGGAAATTAATGAAAATTTTAACCGCTTGATGTCGGGCTACCCTTGGTTTGTTGAGCACGAATATTAGATGAATATCAGTAATAATAAATCGGCCTTCTAGCATACATATTTCTACAATATTTTTACATTAGTACGGTAGTTGAAATTAAAATTTTCTCAAATTAAATTGAAGAATATTGAAAAATTAATATGAGATTATATGTATGAGCTGCAAAAATCACATAAATATTCAACAAGAACACGTTAATTAACACTCGATCACGAAAAAGTCCAACAACTATAATAATAAATGTACATAATAATCATAATAATAATAATAATAATAATGATGAAATAAATGCAGGTAAAATGTACACATTGATATTTACAATTATAGTAAGATAACTCGTCACACAAGATATATACATTGTTTGATTGTCACTGGTATACACTTAAACCATTTGCAGTCCTTTTGTAATATTCTCAACATGTTCTTTCGCTTTAAGTCTTAATGCCGCTATTGATGTTGTCCGTAAATCGGGATTTGGTGAATGTGAATGTGCAACTGGCGGCGGTGGTGGTGGTGGTGGTGGTCGACTTGGATCTGTAGCTATCGGTGATGTTAAATAACTAGGATAACCAGTTTGTGGATGACTTAAGAATCCTGGTAATGCTGATAATAATGGTGGTGATAACCATGGATCCATTGGTAATGCTAAACTAGAACCAGCCGCTCTAGTCAATGATGATACAGCATGATATTCACTTAAACCTAAACGGGCGGCTTCCATTTTCTCTTGTCGTCGCCATTTGGCCCGTCGATTTTGGAACCATACCTACAACACGAATGATAACAGAATTGTAATCATTTGTAACAAAAAAACAGGTGGTTTTAATTTCGTTTTTCTATTTTTTTTTTATGGGTGGCATGTTAGAGACTCGTTAAAGGTAAACGAGAATGATAGAAAACGATTTTCTGGACACGGCTTTCTACAGTTCAATTTTATTTCCATTTACTGAATAAACAGTAATTCTTTATTCGGTGATCGATTTATCTTTCTTTATTGAGGGGCTATTTTTACATACATTTACACAGTGATTGTTGAATAAACATTATCATGTTCTATAAACAATAATGACATTAGCTAGAATCCAAATATACTCTTTTCCTTTATATTTACCTTTTACCGTAATCAACTCTAACGATTGTTTAAACTAGATACCATACATATACAGGTTGGTAATTATTGTGTGGATATTTTAAAAATATTTAATTCTTAACTAGTAATTAAATATCAATGATTATTCTTAAATAGGAGCTATCACCAACACAAACAATATGAAAATACTGTAATCATATAGTACAACAAAGTTTTTATAAAATCATATAAATAGGGGTTGCATTTTAAGGGTGAAGATGTGTACGTTTTATATGCGCCGTGTTTGTGTTCCCTGTTTGTTGAGCGCCAAGCTGTAGGGCGCGTCCTGTCTCTGGACCCTCCTCTAACCGTCACAGTATTCCTGATTATCCTTATTCTTAAGTTTTTCCCCCCGTTCAAGTTCCCTGTGTGTATGTGTGTGTCTCTTTTTCTACTTTAATGTTGTCTCCCCATTTTCTTCGGCCATGTTGATGGCCGTAAGCGTCGACGAAATTGGTTTTGAACTGATGCATTAATTGACAATTTGATGTCATTCTTCTATCAACGTCGACTATGTGAGGCAACTAATGGTTAACTGAAGTTATGTCTTGAATTGACTAAATCGAATCATCTAAAAAGAAATCTCAACAATTCCCATCATCATCATCATCATCATCATTATTATCATTGTTTTTAGTTTTATTTTGTTGGCTTGATAAAAGATGAAAATTGATTATTTGCTGGAAACGGTAAAGTTGAGGGAGAACGAGTAAAATGGAAACAGTAGTATAGTACTAGTGGCGGCAGTTACTGTTAGATTGTTGTTGATAAAATCAATGTTTGTTATCGCAATAGTTCTGAGAATGTTGTTGGTACAAAGCGGTATTGTGTTCGGCTAATAACACGGCAGCAGCCGGATTGGCCCCATTATGTTCAAGATTGTATTACAGTGTATGGATCTGTGCTTGACGTCTTAGCAAACCCGGTCCCAGCTTGACATACACGACCCTTGAACTGCATCAACCCTCTGCACACACATCTATATAAACCAACACAAATACACATATAGCTATATGTATGTTCACAAGACTACTAGCGACGGTACTGGAGCTTTTAAAAAATGAGATTTCAACATTTTTTCTCTCCCCCCAGAATTTTAAATCAAAATATTTCTCTCCTTAACTTCAATTTCCAGCCTCTCAAACTGTCAATAGAATCACAACCACACAACCTTCTGATTTTGTCCCTATCTCGCTCATTTTCTTGGCATTTTTTTTTTTGCTTTTTAATTTTAGGATTTTTTAATTAAATTTATTCGGTTGTTCCATTTTATGTTGTCTTTTCATTGTGTCAAAATTTCATTTTCTCTCTCTCTGTGTTTGTGTAAGTGTGTGTATGTATGCGTAGGAGTGGCGGTGGTCTTCTATAATTGACGCAAAAACGTGTCTGAATGAGAGACGAAGGAAACCAAGTCAGAATTAATTAAAACATCTCTAATTACTGGCATTAATCGAGTCGGGTAACGACAACACGCTCAACTTTGACGACAAAGCTTGCCATAAAATAATTAAATATCAAAATTGAGACAAATTTAATATTGGAATCGTCTGTATAGCATGTTGCACCAATAAAACGGAAAAAAATAAATAAATTTCTAAATAATAAATATTGATTTTCCTTTTAATATTTCTATTGTTAGATAACTTGATGGCAGTAAATTGATTGTGAGGCGGAGCGGTCGATGTTGGAAGTACGACGTTGCGAGTTAATTGCCTTAATGGAAGGTAATTAGAATAGGCCCAGAGGCGGAGTCTGGATTCACCTAGTCTATTCTCTAGTCCTTTCCGTTAATACTATGGAATTGTTAATTAAATCCTTAGCTTGACTCGACTTTGTCTACAATTTCATTCCGTTTAACGTTAAGATTTAGTAGTAAAGAACACAGTTTATATTCTGGTAAATCTCTTAATTAATATTGTAATTTTGCAAAAATTAATAATTAAACTATAAGTTTCATAAAGAACAAACATAAAAAACTAGGTCTCTGTTGTTGACATACCCAAAACATATTCAATTACAAAATTTTGTTTAACTACATTACAAAGTTGTATTTGTCCTGATATTACATGAAACTTTTCGATACTAAAGTTAATTTCCCTAATAATCGGTTCTGGTCTATCCAAAACAGTTAATAGCCCTTATTATCGTTCAGTTGGGGGTGAAACTGTGTTATCGACGGTGGTCTACAAACATCAACCCTGCCGCTAATAAATTGGTAGCTACACACATCAATGTCACACAACGACAGTCTTTTGTTCCCTTTTTACAATATACAATATAGTATATAGTGTATGTCAGTCTAATAAGACAACCCCCGCGTGTGTGATGTGTAATTTGCACCGACACGTGGCATTCACGTGACTACCACTGACGTCACTTTTGCAATTGTTTAAAAATTAGTTCCTATTACTAAGGCTTATTAGTTGTATTGAATTATAGAGGAAGAGTGATGTGGGGGGTTGAAACGATTCTAATCCAGAAATCTTTTAGATTTCGTTTGGGTAACTACGTGTACACAACAACTCTGTCTGTATGTAGGTATATGTAGGATCATTGATGAAAAGGCGGTTTGATCTGAACATCTTTTGTTAAGTCGCAATCTTTTAAGACTTCTCACCTTACCAATATCAAATTACTTGCTACTGAGCCATCTCATATACTATCCGCCCATTCTCCGACACGGATGTGAATTTCAAAGAGCTTTTATTAAATAGAGACGATAATTTTCAACATTTCAATTAATTAAAACGAATTTTTGATTTGAATTAAATGACAACATTAAACAGAAAGGGGGACTCTCCTACTATTTTCTAATGGGTTCGTTTTTTCATTCGGCGCTTTTAAATAAAGCTTGTAGGTCTTGGCAGTTTTGCACTCCAGTGCCCATCACACCCCAATCTTTGGTCGGATGCATTCAACAGCTCACGCAATTGTTATATAATGGAGCTGAAGCCGTGTCTCAAAGGACTGGTTGAAAGGGTGATCGTCCTAAACGGTCTAATATTTTTTGAAAAGGTGACGGCACTTGAGAGGATACTTGAAAAATGTTCTGTTACTTTATATAAAAAGGTGATTTCATTTAATTCAGATTTCGTTCTTTTATTTATTGTATTGTTCATCTGAAATGTTTGATCAATATTGTACAGTCTGATGAACAGTTAAATTGTTTCGGATTGATTTAAAAAACCCTACCAATTCAATTTCAAACAAGAATGGATTATTAACCGTTGAATTTCGGTAACGTTTAAAATGGAATTTCAAATAGCTTTCGTTTTGAAATGAAATCATAAAGGGTGTACAAAGATTTTTAAGTCAATTTGTCTCACAAGTGCAAAATTGACTCTTAAATAAAGCAATACGAAAACAATTTTCTAGTACACATTTACGCATACAACCACCCTTGTTTTCTTTCCATGTGCGTGGTGCCTACTCTCTTCAACACATCGGAATGAATTTAAGGAAAACGGAAATACAGGAGGCGGTAAAAACTAGCGAAAGCGATAAAGATCGGTAAAGAGCGCGCGCGATCCTCGACTGCTGCTATATAAGTGTGGGAATGGAAACAGACGCCCCAGATGCGACCATCCGGAAAATTCGTTTGTGGAAAATGGAACCGAGTTTTTCTGAAGACAAATGATGTGAGGGTGATGTGTATCCATACTAATGCGGCGTTCACGCTAAACGATTTGGCCTTTTCCCCAAACGGATTACTCTTGTCTTTCTTTAACTACCCTCTACAACACATACAATATAGACACATATACGATAATTAACAACGAAAATTAAATGGTGTTTCGTCTAATGGTCCGGAATCATCGTTTTTATTGTATTAGGGGAAAAATAACATTGAGAAGAAAAGAATTTTGATAGGAATATTTCCAGATGGTTTTTTTATTGCAGTAAATTATCCTAATCTAGAAGAGTGGGAAATGTCCCATTTGGTATTATTCGACAAGGGGATTTGCTATAATATATATATATCTGTATTGTCAGGAAATTGTTGCTAAGCTGGATAAGAATTTTTGTCCTTTTTAGTTTGGAAATTGATTGGAAAGCCAGCGGGCGGCATAATGGGCCCCTAACGTAATTTAATTTAAAATGTTTAACGTTTGATTCGCAAAACGAGGTGATGAGATGGTTGATTGAATTTATAAAGTCTGGCAGATGATGTGAAACTGGGCAGATGTTGAAGGAGTTTGTAGTGGAGCGGATGGTGGTGGTGGTGGCAGTGGTGGCAGCAGCACGATACAACATTTTGATTCTGTCTCTGTCTTACTATGCCCGTTGATTAGTGTTTATAACAGCCTTCATTAAAACTTTGATTAATAACCGCTAAATTGAGTGTTAAATTCATTACACAAAGTGAATAAATTGAAGATTAATTAACCATTGATAATTTAAACTCGCTAGGCCGTGGCTTAACAAGGTTAAAATTTGCATTTGAGGACGGAAAGCACTTTACAGGCATAAACACAATTAGATGAGGGATAACGGAGGGAGACAGTGGGCGAATTTCTCTACCTCATCAACCCTTCCTAATAACATACAGACACATTCACACAATAACAATCCCACTGATGGTCTTATGGCCGACATAATTATTTGTAAGCGAATCTACTAACTGCACACACAAAACACTACCACTTCATTAAGTAGAAGAAGGGTTAGCCGGAAGTGTCAAGTGCACGCGCATTTCCGACGTCCATATGGACCATCAACATCTATCAACTTCTAATGCTGATAATCCAACACGCGAGGGTACAGTTCGCACGTTGTTCCAATTAATTAGCTTTTCCGACAATTATTGAGAATTTACTTGCTTTTTTCCTGTTGCAATGTTTAACTGTGTTAGATATTGAAGGGTGGAGATTTGGCCTTGATTAAGTGGTGTATTTAAGTTTTGCGTGCCAGCATTAATACCGTTATTAGACACGACATTTGAAATTATTTTATCAGCGGCTGAGACGCACGAGGACCCTTATTTCCTGCCATTTATTAGTAATCACGCGCAGCACTGGCCTTTTCTTACCCCGTGCCAGCTTCGTGATCGCATTAATTATGCGAACCACCCTTGCATGCTGGTGCTAGTGTATACGGTAGCTTGATGGCAGCAATGGTGCAGGACGCATATCCCATTACAGACTTGACAGTATGTTGTTGTTGTTGCTGTTGTTGTTACTGTTGTTGGTTGAAATCGTTAGGCCCCATATAATGTAAGATAAATTAATTTTATTGCCGGCTAAACAGCCGAAGACTGTTGTCGAGTTGGCACGCGATGCGACATGTATTTATGTCAGGACCTCACGAATAGATTGTTACGCACCGACAACCAGTATAGGGATAGTGGTATGTTTATACCCTTGCAAAACATACCTATTACTATCAAGCAGTCTTCATCTGCTACTAAAGAAGAAAAAGAGACAGAGAAGAATGAGAAATCAGAAAGTTTAAATTAAATTTCCGTTTTTGAATTGCACGCAACAAGCTAGCCAATTGGCGTTTTATGTATTCGAAAGTAGACGACTACGATGATGATAAAAAAGAGGGATGAGGATTGTGGGGCGGACGCCCGAGGCCGACGACTTTCCTTCTTCACCAAGCGCAAATCGCTTTCCTTGTATACATGTTAGTGGTATATAAATGTATGTATGTGTTTGTGTAGGGACCAATATGAGTCGACGAGCAAATAAAATAAAAAGACACAAAGTTATTCAATTTAGACGAATTTTCCAGGCGAGTTAGAGAGTATATTGAATCGTAGCAGCTTCAAACTAGAATAACTATAGTATACTTTAGATATAGATGGTGGGTGGTTTGGGTAACCCTCAATGATGGTAGTAACATTAATGTAAGGGGTTGGTTTGTTGTACGGAACTGACTCAGTTGATTTCCGTGATTGTCGCGTGCACCTGGTCGTCCCGGCGCCAATTTATCACAGTGCTCGACTAACAAGACGCTCGTAACGAGACAATCGGATTACATTTTCGATCTCGTGTCGGATTGACGCGACTTAGTCCATCCTCTAACACCGTACACAGAAGTTAATACGCAATTACGATAAAACGGATAGAAACGTCTTATTGTTGATGCAATTGTCGCAACCGCAATAATTTTCAAATCGCATTTAACGTTATTTTTTGAAAGTAAATTCGATTTAAAGTATAACAAAAGCAGAGGAATTATGTCATGGTAGATTTATTGGTCGTGATATTATCGAAAATTATTTGGAACAATATAAAAAAATGTCAATTATAGATGCGTAAAATCTAGCTATAAATTTGTCCAAAATTATGGTAGTCATAAATTATCGTTAAATATTGTTGAAGAAAACGGTAAAACTTTCAAAACGGGGGGGTTGGTTTCGTGACTGCCGCCACAACTAGCGTGTTCACATTACACATCTCTTACATATTCTAATAATTTTTAATCAACAACGATAATTCGTTATGAATTTATTGTAAAGTCAAAACTGTCAAATCGTTTCCTTTTTTTTTGCTATTCAATTATCGTGACTTCAATATAAAAAATAATAAATGATAATGAAATATATAAACATCACGAACTCACCTGTACGCGTACTTCAGGTAAATTAACTTTCATCGCCAATTCTTCACGACTATAAACATCTGGATAATGGCTCTTTTCAAATGCCCTTTCTAATTCATGTAATTGATATGTTGTGAATGTTGTACGATTACGGCGATGTTTCTTTTTACAACCATCCCCTTCTGATAAATTTGAATTATTGACTGTTCCTTCATCTTCGGAACCGCTTCCCGTTGGTCCTGATGATATCTTTCCGTATCGGAGATCCGAAACGCCATCATTTGAATTGCAACTTCCTTCACCTGAAAGAAATTTTCCCCTTATACTACTATCATAAAGTTAATATTTAATTTGTTTACAAAAAATATGAATTTTAATTGTTGTTATTATTATTATTATTTGAATATCGATCGATCATACGGTAATTCATATATAATTAAGTAGAATCACACCTGTCCCAGGGCGGTAATCAAGCCGACAATATTCCTAACTAATAGAATACAATACAAACACGCGATATATGTTATATATCATAACCTAATGTGCAATGTCCGCACTATCGCCTCAACTATCGCTATCAAATGTTCCCTCAATTATTTAGCGATGCAGAAACACATTAATTACAAAC
Source organism: Lydus trimaculatus (assembly GCA_037414755.1). NCBI lineage: Eukaryota > Metazoa > Arthropoda > Insecta > Coleoptera > Meloidae > Lydus > Lydus trimaculatus. Next base: position 83,928 of record JAZBGY010000116.1, on the reverse strand, counting down.
TTTATCGTACAGTTAATCTCCACAAATTTTCTAAATAACACCAAGACAATTAGGACGGGTGGAGTGGCACGATCCAAAATTACTATTATCATAATTATTTATTCATCAACAATATCCTGTATTGATTAGTAAATTAGTGGCACATTTAAAATTTCATATAAACAAAAACAAGTAATTATACCTACATATAGGTAGGTACTTAGATATAATTTATCAAGTCCGTGAACAGAAATACACATTTCTTGAAATAGGATCTAATCAGCTAAATTGGTAGAGAATTGATAAAGTCGTTTAGCCAATATATTAATTTATTTCTCTTAAATGAAGTCGAGTCGACTAAAACCAAGATAGACCAACTATAAACATTTATTCGGTATTTACATCAAACGTATCAATATTTCTGTTTCGCAGCATTCAAACTTCTGTGGTAGTTGAAGTATAGAGCAATTTAAATAACAGAACCGGATCAAGGTTCTGTTTTCCTCCAATACAGTTGTTGTTTCATGTTGAGAATATCATGTTTTGTCTCCAAACTAATGATAAAATCAGGATTTATCGCCTTAACTCTCATTTACAGTGGTCGCCATTCAATGCGGCCACAATTAACGTTATCCTTATCAAAACTCTTAAGACTCATGTCAGTTAAGCGTACTAACAAAAACGTTTAGGCACGCCTTTGTAAATACTTTTCGAACACCTCTATGTTATTGTTTAGTCCGGACCGGGCAGACAATGGTGGGCATTCTGAGCCTTAAAAATCGAAAGTGCCAATCCATTTTGCGTCTATTGTGCATTATCACTGTATGATCAACTAACAGTGCAAGTGGGCTCATTGCTTTTTGCTTGTAATTACATAAATCACCAGCAACCATTGGAAGGATTAACCGGTGGCCTATGGTCCCCATGCCTCTTAGAGGTTCCGCGACGATGGATAAAGTAATATTGGTTTCATCTTGAAAGAAATTTACAGTTAAAGGTTCTTCACATTTTATCAAAAGATGGTGGTGGACAATTTCTACTTTTATCTTGCCCTTATTTGTCATTGATGGTAGTTTTTCCCACTTTTGGTTTAATAATATTAACATTTTTTGTGCAACCGACCGAAAAGTAGGTACTTTTCGACCGTAAGTCACCTAAATTCAGGCCAATCTTGGTTGCTGTAGGGTAAAACTACTTTGACTGCAGTTGGAAACGGCCGTAAAAGTAGTTTTACGGCCGCTACTTACTGTAAAATGAATCAATAGACATGTCAAATGATTTCACATTTTCGGAAAAACTTATATTCTTCATCTATAGAGATAATCTGGGAAAGCAGAGACCCCAAAGTCTTGTTTGCCTAAGGGCCTCCACCAGGTTTAATCCGGCACTGCTGCAATTGTTATAGAAAATTATCGCAACTATACTAAACATTCCTTATTCTTATTGTTAGATAAATAAAAGAAGGAAATAGTAGAACACATTTCCTTTTACAATAATTTCACTTTACTTTAATCCGGATAAATGTGAATTTTTATTGCTTTATCAAAAATAAGGTGTAAACGGATTGTCAAATAGGAGGAGCTTATACCGTTGCTCCACCTTTTAGATAAAAGTTGTGGCCTTTTATATTAAATAGAAAACATTACATTTATTCTATCCAAAAGGAATATTATTAGAGATGAAGACCGCAATACAACGTTAGGATGATTGAATTTGATTTATTGCAAAATTTTGGTTGTAATAAAATCAATTTCAAACAGTCTCTTTGATGATTTCGTATTTTTGTTTTATCAAACGTGACTAATTTTAAATGAATTTTTATTACAATGTAACAAAAAATAAATTAGCAATTAACAGTCGGTCTTTGCTAGTTATTTTAAAATGTACCTATTAGATAAAAGCAGACATGTCATAGTGATATTGTATGTATACAGTTTGAACTCGCTTTATTATTCTTTTTATATCAATTTAAAATTGTAATGAAAAGGGGTGTAAATGTGGGTGTTTTAATGTTAGGTGCAATAATTATACATAATGTGCGTTGATTTTTTTTAATCATAAATACATGCAAAATGCTAATAAATTCTAAATGTATGATGCATTAGATTTAATTGATGTTAAATTAAAAAAAAAAGTTTTGTCATTAACTGAACATTTAATTAAATTCTTCCATATTATTCTAAATTGGTTTAATTATAAAATGACATAATAACAATAATAATAAGAATTTGAAATGACAAGAAAATTTCGATTAATTTCCGTTCCAAGAATTTGTTGAACAATTACAAGAAATACAAGATAACAGAAAAAAGTCAGTAGTGTCAACAATGTTTCCAATATTGTGGTGGTTAGTTAGTTAGTCAGTTAGTTTATTGTTAAAAAACAAAACAAAAAAAATGTAGGTATGCATGCAAAAACGCAATTAACAATTACCGTTCTTATCGCAAATCTGTTATGTTTATTATTAATGTGAGGCAATTAAACGACACGAAAACGACCGGATCAATGTTGCCTAATTAAATAATCAATTGTTTAAGGTTTTAACGAATAAATAGGAAGTTGAATTGTATTTTTTGCCTTCACCACAAATTAGCGATAATAAAAATATACACATATACAGGAAGAAAAGAACGAAATTAAATTATTTAAATAATAGCAAATTAAAGTTGTTTAACTGAAATGTAATTTCAGCTATTCATTCTTTAGTAATTCAAACATAAATGTGAAATGGTAATGCTAATAGATTGAGTTGTATTCAAATAGAGATTTTGTGTAAGTATAATTAATTCATTTGATTAAATAATTAATTAAACCGTCCAATATACGGTTGTTTAGTGATTTATAAGATCAATAACTAACAAAATAACCAAATCATTGGAATTAATAAATCAATTTTCAATTTATAGTGGCAAACAGCGGATTTTAAAGCACAAATGTCAGACATGTAATTCAAGGATCCAATCGTAGGTGGAGTACCATTGTTTAGATATTGCTGGTACTGTGATTCGTCGCTTCAGTGTGTTCGAACCTTTACAAACACACAATCTATAGTATAGTCTAGTAAGTGACTTAAGAAATCCAGTAGAATAATAAAAATTAATTCACAAACAGATACAGCAGTAAATTCTTCATGAGGACAACTTTAAACAAGTCGAATACTCAAAGCTACCTGCTTTGGGTTTTCAACGAAACATTTGGACAGTTCAATTTCCAATTCCATCAAGTCATTGCTGCTGTATCTATTGTGAATTGATTTTTATTATTTTACTGGATCTCTTAAGTCACTTAACAAACTATAAGAGTAGATGATGCTGGTAATTCGATGAGGCAGCATTAAAACAAGTTCAACCATTCTACAATCCTTTTAATACGCTTTTTTTGTTGATGTCCAATCAAGTTACGCTGTCTACTAACCGTCCAATCTGTTATATGATTGTGTCGAGTTCTACAGGACTGTATACAGTGATTTTAGATGTTACGTAGCCGCAAAGTCTAGTCGACTAACAAAAACTGGACCGACTATATAATCAACTAAAACAATAAATGTAGACTACATATCTTAATTACTGTTCTCAAATCATTTACAATCATTTTCATTATTTTCTCATTTAATTTAACGGAAAAATCCTTGTTAAATCGATATAAAATAAATTATAATTTGACAGGTGCATTTACAATTAAACCAAATGAATTAATTAGGTGATTAATTCTATGTTCGCGTCTCTTTTATAAATTTCCACAAGATAATAAATAGCAGATGGTATTAGTAGATCTTTCCACATCATCTATACTACTTATCGTACCTTCTTCACGTTTCATCCCTTTTTTCTTTCATTTCAAAGATAAGCAACAAAAAAAAAATAGACTAAATAGGTATAGTTAGGTAGTTGTATAGATTGAATGATTGACGATAAAATCAGTGCTGCCAATCGATGTTAAGTGGCTCTCATACAACCAACAACAACAAAAAAAAAAACCACCTGGCGGCTGTCTAAAACAACTTAATTTTCTTCTAATTCATCAATTAAGAAGGCATTCTTCATTTAAACAATGGTTAGTTAGTGTTTGGCAGATTTGTTTTTGTAGACAACAATAAAACGATATTTTTAATTGAACGAATCCAGGGACGGTTCAAGTTGAATTTTCTATAAATAATGGTAAAATAGGGGATGTTTAGTGTTGTTAACATTGTTCCATTATTTGCAATTCAATGATTGGTTGGAATTTTGTTATTTTCCGACGGTAACTGTTCGTTAATAACCAATTGAAATTCCCTACATTACAGTCAATATCGGAAATTAATCATTTCTTGACACATAATTAATTTGTAAACCTCACTAATTACAAACTATGTTGAGGTTTTCTTATAACTAACATACACTTAACAACATTCCCCAGCGATGTCTATTTTTAAAATTGTTTTGTCGATAATAAATCCAACATATGCGGAGAAGAGTATTCGCACTTTAAAGCTGTTGTTGTATTTTAATCTACCAATTCTTTCTTTAATTCACTCCCATTCGTGATAAGTAAATGTGTATTATCTAAAGTATATAATCTTGATTGGAATGATGGCACTTCTGTCTGACAACCAATCGGTCTCTTATCAATAGTCTCAATCTTGTCCAGTTCGACACTTTTGTTGTTATCATTTTTTTTGTATCTAAATAAGTAGTAAGATTAACATATTTTTTTTGTGAAATAATTCTAACCCTCCTCATCCATCAGTCGGTTATATTTTGTTCCATTTCCATTCTGTTACAATTAATATTTAAGTTCGCGTGTCCATAATCATGTCACCCTGATATATACCAGCTTTAATGGAACACCACTTAGTTATTACTTAACTTGATGTTTTTATTTCGATTTTACCAATAGAGAACCAGTTTAGTAGCTAATGTAAGAATAACCAACTAGTCATCATCATTATGATCATCATCATCATCAAAATCATCAAGTAGAAGATCTTTGAAAGTGCCGCTACCATTTTTTATAATTAAATAATTATTATTGCATGTTTAAGTTAGCCTTTTCTAATTTATGTACAGATTAAGCCATTTAAATTGTTTAAACTAGAGACATTATTATTAAAAAGATAAAGTTTAAATGTAAACTATTCATGAATATTTCCCTTAGAACTCAATTAACAATTCAAAACAGTATCAGAACTGTATACAGATAAATTATAGAGGCGGTTATTTTCCAACACAAGTGCCAGAATTAATTAAACAAAATTTGATAATAACTAGCAGGTAGTAGTAGTAGTAGTTGTTGTGGAATAAATTTAATATAAAATAGATTCATATAAATAAATTATAAAATCCATTAATAATGATGTGTACCTTTCAGTCAAATCTTAATGAAATAATTAATATTTGATGAGTTAACACCCAATCAATTAATTGAATTGAGAGAGGCCATTAGTGCCGTCCATTTTTGGAATTTCACCATTATTATGGAAAGTTGATTTTAATTGAATTTAATTCTATAACGAAACGATGGATCGAAAAAAAGCAAATTTAACACAAATGGAAAATCCACCCTCCCTTTCTATACATACATCTTCTTTCATCGTATGTATTCACGTTCAACAACCGCCAACTATTGACAACCGCTATAATTTGATGTCAGATCTTGACTTGACATGGAATTAAGTTTGATGCGATTGATAAAACCGATTTAATTCAATGTCAATTTGATAATAATAAAGAAACAGAAAAAAGATTATTACCTGCACTTTCTGTATTGCTGGGTGTATTCGCTCTGTCCCTATCTGTATCATCTTTCCTCGCCAATCCCAAAATATTGTCAATAGTATGTCGTGGTCCAGCTACTGGACTTGAAGACACCATCCTAATCGGTTTCACTTCTAATCCGTAATTATTTAATATTGTTGTTGATGTATCTTCACACCGGTCCGTTTCCATCGCGCCACCACAACTGACTGGATTTAATACGTTTTTCGTTGACTGTACTTTGTGTGTGTATTATAAAGTGAACAACCACGCTTTAGAAGCCAGGGGCGGCTTTTTTTATGTGGGCGTGGTATATATCAGCATTAGCCAATCAGAAAGTATCGTCATCCATCATGGAGTCAACGGCGGGGGTAAATAAAGAGATATAGTAAACGCGGTAGTGGTGGTGGTGGTGATGGTGGTGTTTGTTGGATATTCGCCAATATTACAATGTAATAAAGAGACTGTATACTTTGTGAATTTCAAACTGTTAGAAAAGCTTTGGAAAATTGGTGTCAACAATCTGGATTAAGTTGCTACTTGTTTTTAAAACTTTATATAGAAATATAAAGGTTGATATATTAACTTTTATATCTTGTAATAAGTACAAATTTAATTTAAATCAAAAAATTTTAATTATTTAATCTGTTTATAATCCAATCAAAACGTCCAATTAGAACTGATCGATGAAGGGAATTGGATAAATAATGGAGACTAACTGTGGTTGTACTCATGATTAGTTTCTAGCGGGGGTGGTATAGTCGTAGTGGTGGCGATGTTTGCTAGTATTTATGGTGGTGGTAGTCATATAGTTGGAGGCAGTAACTGTACCACCGCCACCTGTATATACGCTAATTACCATAGTCATGTGGCTGGGCTGCCGGAAATTAAATCGGTTTACGGTATTCCAATATTTGTGTTACCAACATTTAAACAATTTAGTTTCATTATAGCATCATGAAGCTTCCCAATTTTGGTTTAATACAACAAATCTATTGTTTGTTATAATTGCAATTGTAATTAATGTACATCTATGTATTATCTGGTAATTTATATTAATAAAAAAACAGTACTTACTTAAATTATTGTATTTCATTTATTTTAGATCTAGAGTAAACTGAAGGTGTTACAACAGGAACAGGATTTAATTAAACCTTTGTTTATCCAAAAATAATGGTTCATTCTTTTTGCAAAATAGAGAATAATTCGTGCCTGGATAAAGCTACAAACTTCGAACTAGTGTAGCCAGGACCGGCGCTGACAGCTTTGCTTTGTGCACACTAATTTTCGGCGCCCCCTTATTGATCTCACCTCAAAATAAAATCCTTTGGCAATAAAAGTACGATATTTTTAGAAGGACAAAAACTTACACTACATAAATCAACTAATAACAGTAAAAACTGTACTTAATTTTGATATGATTTGAAACCCCATTTGCCGCCCTTGTGCACTGCATAACCTGCACCTGAGTGTTGCAGTGGCATAGCTACAGTAGGTAGCACCGTTTAGTACAATTTAGCGCCTAATATCTGGGTATTTCTTCCTTAAATCCTTAGATCCTAATGAGAGGCGCAGAGTAGCCGTACTACCCCATCCGCCCTTACTCCTACCTTAGTGTAGTGTGGCAAACGATCAGCTCCAGTATATGGCAGCAATGACACAGCTTTAGTATCTATACATTCCAACGTGGGGAAGGGAGTACGAAGTAGGATAGATAAAGCCGGGATCAGACGACTGGTGTACTTGGCCAATACACCAATATTGGTATACTTGGCAAGTGTACCAGCTCATGTACCAGTAAAGCCGCTCACACGAGGTGTACAATGTTTGTTAAAAATACGCCAGCGAATTTATACAATGTTGGCGGATGGATTGAACAGCATGGATAGGGATCATACTGAAAACGTCGTTGCGTGTGCAGCTGCTGGGAGGATGTTATTGATACAGAATGAATAGTATTTAGTAAAGCAATGCACAAGTACATGTACAACTCGTCTGAGCGCACCGCATAGACTTGTCAAGTAGGCCAATAATTGTGATCCCTTTGACTTGTGTCATTTTTACCGACAAACGATGGGAAACGGACCAGTAACCACCAGCGACCAATAATTATACAAGTAAACCACTCACACGGCATGGCAAGTATACGCCAGTGGCAAATATTGGCCAAGTACACCAGTCGTCTGATCGCGGCTTAACGTACTCGCGGGCGCAGTGATGGAATAAGATGGGAATACGTATAGGCTCCACCCTACGACAGTAGCGGATCTACACTCTTTGGGGCCCTAAGCTAATAATTATTTTGGGGCCCCTGAGCTGAAGAAATTAACAAGTAATTCTACGAAACCTATACTTACAGTAAGTTACAGTGGAAGCTCGTTTGGCCGACTACTACAGGACTAAGCACCTGTCGGATTAGGGAAAATGTAAGAAAATACATTTAAGAAGTCCGGTCCATCCGGCACTCGACGATGGTTAAAGCCGAGAGAAATTGTAGTATTGCAAAATCTTATATTTTACCGAGCACTTTTAGCGGCCCCATAGCGATTCGCGGCCTGACGCTAGTAGTGTCGTTAGCGTCATGGTAAATCCGCCCTTGCCTCACGAATGTATAATTCGAATCTTATAGATACACTATGGTACTGTTATATTAGGTCTGTGCCTATTATACTCAACTAACTTTATGTAGCCAACTTGGCTATTACAATAGCAGTTCTACCGATTATTGTTACAGAGTCAAGCAGATCTCTTTTAATTTGTTTTACTGTAAGTACATTTTGCCATTTAGGAAAACGAATTATCAAAACAAATAACGAAATAGTTCAAGCATTGCGTTGGAGTAGCGATGCTATATAGGGAAACTTCTAATTAGAATAAGCGAGTGATTAAGGACACTACAGCCGGAAAAAAGCTTGTGTATACCTTTAGGGAGAATCTAACATCATCTATTTAAAGGTTTATAAAGACACTAAACGACACTGATTTGTTAGGGTTCGTCTATCGATATTTGTTGTGTGTGCGTGTGTGTGGGGAGAAATTAATGGGGCTGAAGTCATTTATTTGTGATTAAAAATACTATCGCATCAGTAAAATTGAATTATGGGTGACATAACAAAGAATATAAAACAATCATACATACACATTCTATTATAAAAATAGACATGTTTTATATGCGGATGTGTTTGTGTGTATGTATAGTGAAGTAACAATGTGCCAATTTGTCTTTAAACGGCCCATTGTCGTTGGAAATGTAATAAAAGCATTTTTATAGCAGCTCCCATCTGGCGTCCTATCTTGGAACTAATCTTATTATGTACTCCATTTTTGAAGCGCCCTGCCTCCGGCATACAATTCAATTTAAAAGTCATTTGTACCATGCACGAATATTGTTAGCATCGTTAATAATAATAATAATAATTTGATTTAATACTCAGAAAAGGTATAAAAGAAGATTATACAGCGACGCCGTATCTTGTTTATAGCAAAAAAAAAAGAGAATGAGAGAAGATGACGGGGACGCTGACAACGACAATAACGGTGAGGGTGAGGATGATAATTCCATACTTTTTCGCAAGTGATTTTTCTAATTTCCATTTATACTGTTGCTGTTTACACTACTACACTAAATATTGCTTGAATTTCCTGATTATACCTGGAAATTAATTCAACATTTACGTATAATGAAATAGTAAAGTGAAAAACGAAGAACTGGATATACGATTATTTTCGATAGTACACGGATATTGCTGATAACCATTTCTCGGTCACTAATTCTGCCAACATGTCGTTGTTTTCATTAATATTATCATCATCATGATCATGATCATCACATCATCTAGTCGTGGTATAATTCACTGGTGTAACAAGTTATCGCCAATTATTAGAAATTTCAAGTATAGCATACGAGCATGAGCCATCAATTTGAGTTTTAATGACCCTGTGTCGTATCACTCGTATCATTTCAAACTATTAGAATTGATTAAGACGAAATTTCTCAACCCACCCGAATTGCGAAACACTGTACTATAAGCAACAATTACACCATATAGCTATCATTAGAGTACTTCAAATTGTCTGATGTAATTGTAAACCTTTTAACATTTTCACAACAAAGAAACTATAAATGATAATCTTTGTATCGATCCTTCTTAACAGGAAGAGCTCTAACAATTAGAGGTCCTTCCATTCATAGTTCTGTTTTCTGTTGGAATCATTAATTGAGCTTCCAGTAATTTAGAATAGCAAGTGTGACTTGTCTCGTGAATTCCAGGAAGCAATGAAGAATCTGTTCCACCAGGTTTTGGACTAGTTTTGTTGACTGTAAGCTTTATGTTGTGAATGATTGCCAATTTTTCTGATCATCCTTACCTCACCGTACCAAATTATAAATTTTACAACTAGCTAGATAGAAAACCAAATGTTGAGAACAACTCAGTTCCAATTTCGATTCCGATCAATAGCGATCTAAGAGGAGTTAATCAAAAGTACTACGAAAAGGTTTAATAAATTACGACAATTAGGTACCCCAAATAGAGAAGAATATGAAGAGTCTAGGCCTACAGTAACACAAGAGCTTTCTACAGTCATTTTATGAACTTTAAAATTTTCAGTAAATTTCGGACAGCTTCCTTTCCTAAATCTCAACTTAAAGTGCGCTTTGCCTTAAATTCAATTTATGTTCCTTAAACATAAGTCTCGCTTTAATAAGATATAATTCAAGTGCATGGAAAGATAAGACTTCAAGTCGAGACTTAGGAACGGAAGACTAACCGGACTGTACATTTTTTAATAAAGAATTCGTAGGCATCTTTAAGCAATCCTCTACAAAACCACATTAATGAAAGTATTGGATTTCTGTTGTACAAACGCGAGATATCGGAAAGATTAACAACATAAATACAGTAAATCGAATTTGGTCGATTCGTTTAGGAGATTATTAGCAAAATGTGTTGCCTATTCAACATAATACCAACTTATTCGGTTTATCAAGTATTCAATGATTTTTCATTTAGATCCGGAAATCTTTGTAATATTTATCTAATAATAAGCCTAAATCTTTTAGATACCAATCTAACAACCAGCTGGTCTATATAGCAAAAATTTCTATTATTTAACTAGTTGTGGGTGGAGTTGGAGTGATCTGACACGGGCCACACTCTCACAGCAGGACACTACTCGAAACTTTCAAACAAACCACAAAAACCAACAAAAGCTGTGTGTGTATATATTTCTTTATATTCCGTTTTTTTTTTATCTCAATATATACAACGTATATGTATTTATTTGGAAAGATCTACCAATATCGGATAAGCCGTCTTTTCATATTTTCTGTATAGGTTGTTACTATTTTAGATCCGAATAGATACTGTAAATAAAAATAGGTAGGAATGCAAAGAGATTGTTTGAAATGTAATATTCCGACACGACATCCATATGTATATGTGTAGGTATACCTATATATATGTATATAGTAAAAATGTTTGCCAATCCTCTGGCTCTTTTCAAGGCAACCACAATGGAAAACAAGCGTATTAAAGGATCAATAGGGGCTTTAAGGACTGCCGACTGGGTCCACGGTCGCCTCATTACCAATTTCTTTTTTGCTGACTGCTTTCGTTCAACAACAAAAATTTTTTTCCAGCGATATAACAATACTTGTTGGTGTAAATAGGGGATTTTACACTATAATAGAATAATGGTTTCAAGTACTTAATATGTTTTTCAAACTGTAACACCTTTACTGAATAACAAGGAAAAATCAACGTTTTTCTCACACAATCAAAACAAGTTCAAGGTTTTATTGTTAATTTAAAAATTAGTTTTGATAATAAGGTCAATGTTATTATTATTTTATAATGATAATTGTTATTTAAAAAATAGTTGATTTTGATAAGTTTTTCTTGTTGTAGTGTATTATTATCGTAATCAATTTAGATCTAAACAATCAAAAAATCACCCCCCATTCAATAACAATAATGTATTTTTGTAGATAACGTGTTTCGTTCTCTTTTTATTTTTATCGTTCAAAATGATGCGTGCCATCTTGCATCGCATTACCTAAAGTGGATGATGATCAATTTCGATTGCATTTGAAATCTGTTTTTAAAAAGCATAGAACTAAATTCCCTTATCAATCCCTTGATCTTACATTTCTAACCCTAATCGTATATGGATAGATAAACTTAAAAGGGGTCCTTATAAATACTGACATGTTGTTATAGTTACACTTTTCTAATAAATTCTACCTGAAATCGGATTGATTCCATTTAAAATTGAATTTATCTCTGCAAAAAAAAAACACCGGTGATTTCCTGTATTGTAAAGGGTGCAATTTTATCCAACATCACATCTATTACTGTATTAAAACTAAAAGTATATAGTGTATCCCTTGATTAGTGTACACCTCATGCTGTGTTTTTCTTTTTTTTTTTTTTCTAAAATGACATCTGGCAGAGATACTGATAATATTAAAAAGCACCTCTCTTGAGTTCATACCTATGGAAATAACGGGGGAAAAAAGGCGGAAACCGGGAGAGAATGAGATAGAAAAAGTGAGGGGTTGTACAACACAGCTATCATTAGGGTCGATTGTGTACGGTTCGTATGTTCTATTGAAATTGTTGCAAATTGAATAAATTGCAGGGTTTGCATATGGCGGTTTTTCCATACACACAAATATTTTTTTTTCTCGATTTGTTCCACAAATATAACTCAATTTAATAGCAGAAATGGGATAAACGCCCATTTTCAGTCAATTCAATCTGTAAGATTATCAAGGAAAACTAATTCATTATTTCAATGGAAAAACGGCGCAAGATCCATGTAAACGATACCAAAATTACATATTGACTTTGTAAATTTTA
>JAZBGY010000116.1:0-71269 GCA_037414755.1 Lydus trimaculatus | reverse complement strand
CAACAATCAATATCACAATTTTCCTAGTTCACCGCTAAACAAACGAATATTAATTGGTTTTTATGGTGATGATTGTTGATTGTTTTGTAGGTACCTAAGTGGGCAAAAATTTCCTAAAATTGAGCGAAATTTTGCGGTCAACTACAATCATCGTTACTGCCATAATTCAATCATTGTTTGTTTGGTGTTTTTCCCAGTTTTATTTATTTATTTAAAGTTATTGTATCTCTTGTATTATTGTTGTTGATTGATATTGTTGGTTCTCCAAGTTATAGTTACGCGTTTTATTGGTTGTTATTGTATTGTGTGCCAGATACAATTGGTTCAATCGAATGGGAAATCGAACTGAATGGGACTCTACACCACTTAGCTTTAACAGGAAACTACAATTTTCTATTGACGACGGAAATCGGGAACAGAGAACCTTTACCAATGATTCGAATCGAAACAATAATGACAAAAAGAAATAATTAGATTCTAGGATTTACAATGGATCTCTCCTAAAGGACACCTCTTTTCTACGGACACTGATTTTTTTGTAAATATTTGAACAACAAGACCATACTATCAAGTTTTTCTTGTTCAAGTTGGCAAAGAACTTGCTCAAAATTACCAAATTCTTCAAGAATTATTTACATACAGGTTGAGACAGATCATCTAGCAACATAGGAGGAACTACAAGAATTGAGGGTTAAAAAGACTGTCTATGTTTCTAGATCAAATGTTCTTCTCCAATTTCATTGCTCGTAAATTATCTCAAGTTTCTGTCCCTGACTTGACAAGTTATTGAAAATTTCATCAAAGCTGATTCCACATGCAATGTCGATATTGTCCAAGAACACGACAAGTTATCTAAGTTGATACGAGTCGCTTGTAAGAATGTTTTCCTTATCAAATTTTGATTAGTACAAGTCAACTTGGACAGAAAAAATTGATGGTATAATCGTACCCTTTGTATAAGTAGACCTGCACTTTTATTTAAAAACGAAGTTTTCGCTATATAACTCCACAATTTATTTTTGCAAAATTAAATTTCTTATCATCTCTCCATCTAAAACTTCCAAGCAATAAACGATGTAATTATGTTCTCTTCTGTAAATAAACTCGAATATTATTGGATCGCCCCTTTCTGATTTCCACCATCTATTTATCGATGTGTTGTATATGAACACAAACGGATAATGACATAAGGGTATAACTAGTTTATAAGCACACGGCAAAGATGAAGAAGGGGGGCGAACTTGAATTGGCACCCTGGGGTTAATCGGCGCCTCAATACCATTGTTTACATTCTGTTGTATCTGACCGCTTTCGACTATTCTTCAACAACAATAGAAGCTTTTTGTATCTTTATATATGTGTACACACTCATATATGTAGGTACATATAGAACTGGTAATCCGGCTAATGAGGTGTTTTACACCTTGATTTTTTTGGTGCAACAATTGAGGCCAGTGGCGTCGCTTTCTAGAAATTCTACTAGAAAATTAAATATTTTTGCCATATCCGAGAGATGAATTGAATTAATGTCATCATCCCTCTTGATGTTCAAATGATTGTTAGTTTTTACACAAACATTGATATGTTGCTTTAATAGTAAAATACTGTCGCCCCCTTTGTCGCTCTTCCACAATAATAGAGGGGTCTAAATTGTTCCATAGACTCGCTGTGATACATATTATGTGGACATTTGCACCCGGGGCGATGATGTAATGATTTTTCTTTTTCAACAGCGCAATTATAAACGTTTTGATCATCGTATTTTATTGAATTCGTCATTCTCGATAACATTTGTTGTGGGTTGTCACTATTATAATAATCAACTATAAATTGAATGGAATTGACTTGAAATAGTAATTATTCGAAAATTTGTTGATGTAATTCGAATTATTAAAATATTCGATTATTATTATTATTATTGTTGTTTTGTAGCTACATGTCTAACATTCTTCTAACTTTTATCAGATTTAATCTTCTTAAGCAAAATGGAGAAGAAAAAAAACCGATCGTAAAAGTGTTTTATTAAATGTGTAGAAGATATAAGGCACGACCTGTGAAAGCTCTTAATAATAGCTTTGAAAGCTTTTCGTCTTTGGTCCATTTTTTTTTTACCTGATAATCTGTCGATGTGTTTTGTCTTCCCTTTAGTGTTATGTATGTGTATATACCCGTGTACCTTCCATATAGTCTATAAATGAGGATGTTTCATCTTTTTATGGGTATAAAAGCTTTAAATAGAAGCCACCCGTTGGTGTGAACTTTATAGTTACAAATCATCGATAGTGGTTTATATTGGTTGAGGAGGCGTCGAAGCGTATCTAATGTTCTCACTTCAACCACAATTACGCGCTTGATACGTTTTTAATAGAAACAGATCCAGTGGCGACTCGTTTATTGTATTAGAAGATTATAAAGACAGATAATTTATTATTTCTTTATCTACGTATAAACGGAAATTAACAGCACGTATAGGCTATGGAGTCGATTTATAATGAATTGGCCCGTGTTCTTTCTTATTTCTCTCCTAGATAAATTAAACAACTTGTCACTCTTGAGTTGTTGGTCAGTTATAAAAATGGAGTAAGTGCTCTCAGAATTGAAACCTCCATGTGGCTGTTAATGCTTTCAATGAGTCCGTTCGGTCATGTCGAACAGTCTGGCCTCAAAACAGAACTACTCGTCTTTTACGGTATGCTGGATTCATTTAAATATGACTTTAGATTTTTAGAAGTGCTGCACAGAGAGCCGACAAATTCTTCTTCTGCTTCTTCTTCGTTCTGGTATAGCAATTTCTAGATCTTCCACTATTCTTTGGCTCTGATGGTGATTTATTCCTTGTTATCGTCACAATCCTTTCATCTGCACTTCATTGTTGATGTTATCTAAGTTTACATTCTGTGAGGTTTCACGTCGGATTTCTAACTGCATTCCTGTAAAACATATCGTGTCATTAAGGTAGACTGCTGTTTTTGTTACTTTTGCTACTTCGTTCCTACACTCAGCTTGAACATTACCGTAACCGGATATTTCCGTATTAAGATAACAAAAGATATCAGATGTTAAATTTTGGTTTATAGTTGAGTGAATTTGACTTGACTGAGCTAATTCTATATTATGTTTGCTATAGGTTTTCGGGTTTAATTTGACTTTTACCAAAGCTTGTAGAGAGGACGTCTGCATATCAGTTTTGACACTGTATTTATCTTTGTACACAGATTTCCATGATAAATCAGGATGTTTAAATTTTAGTTAATCTATACACTTGTATGTTGATGGATGTGTTTACACTTGTGCGTCAGAGTTGCATACACTTGACGCACGTGTTGCATGGCTCAAAAAAAAATTGAACGGAACAGTAAAACAACGGGGATGTATACAATCAACTCGTGCATCATGCATCTGTTGAAAAAGAGATGCCTTTGAAGAATTTAAAGCTCAAGATGAAAGCGCACAAGTGTAAACACACTCTAGAGACTAAAGTCATAAAGTAGATGGATACCCAATTCTTGTATACATAGAGGTGCAAATTTTACCAGAAATCAACATAGTGTTTTAGTAAGTTGTAAGCAATACCTACTGTTATCGCCTACAAACAAATTCATCACACGATTTTAAGTTTGAACTTTGTATTTTAAATTATAGATCATTCTTCTCTAGGGGCCGGTATGCCACCTCTAAAACCTTACCGCTGAGGGCTAATAGTCCATTAGCCTCTGTATAAAATCAGTGTTGAATGAGGATAACAGTGTTATTTTATATTATTATTATTATTATTATTATTATTACAGCAGATATAGACGCCGTAGTAAAAAACCTAAGTGCGCCCGTATAGAGAAGAGAAAATCGATTGTAGATTATTTGTGTTCTACAGGATATCCTTTATGGAATAAAGGGATACTTCATAATTGTATAAACATGGGTAATTCCTCTACTATATGAACGTATTCAATTCATTCATGGCAATAATTGAAAAAGTATCCAACCCATGTTACAAGCGACTGACATTGCCAGTGCCTTGGTGATTTATCGGTTACGCTCATGTACGTGAAGCACACTTACTACATGATTCTAGTTACTTAAGAGTTACAAACAAGTAACTCAGCATGTATTTCAGTTTTCATCTAAATTAAAACAAATACGATCAATTTAACACATTTGGTTATCTGTAACATTACAAAGTAGTATACACACTAGGTGTTTTTAATACGAACTTAAGAAAAACACCAGCACTCTTAGGAGCTTCGAATAAGTTAGAATGCGATAAACAGAAAATAAGCGGTATTTGACTGAGAATGTCGATCTACTTCGATCTTTGTCTAATACATCTGGCCGCAGATGTTACAGCATGATCATGATAAAGATAGTAAAGTGTGATGTTTATTGAAAGGTTTGAGACTGGGCGTTGTCAATAGCTGGAGTTCTTAGACGCTTGACCGCTTATTTTCTAATTATCTGTGCAAAACCCCTGTGCTGCTGTTATGTTTCTCCTATCTTCGTATTAAAAACACCAACTCTGTAGATAAAGCCGTAATTGTTTCGGTACCTACGACATGTTGCTTAAAAGCGTTCTATACATACCTGAAGACTGTTAAAGTAATTTAAGTGAAAGAAAAACAAATTGTGACGGAATTCCACAAGATCAATTAATTAAAACTGTTTTTTAAAGAAAAATGTTAACTTAATGAGCATCAAGTGTTGCTTTTATAAAATACGCATTTTTTGTTTTATGTATTTTTAATAGTTTTATTTTATTTAAATATCGGAAAATCCTAATTAAGAAAAACACATTAACATAATTCTAATTTTTATCTGTCTTTTTTTCAAAATAAAAAAAATAAAAACATAAACCAATTAATTATAGAAATAGTTTTTTTCATTTGCAACGTATAATTAAAATTTTTTATTTAAGCGGAAGAGTGTTGATACGGTTGCACATATACAGATAACCTTAAAGTTCAACAATATACAGTACGATGAATTCAACAAACTTTCACACGGTGGTTATTAGTACAACCAACAACAATCCTCGACCTGTATATGGAACTTCTAGATTTCGTTTTCTTATCGTATTTTATTAAAAAAAAATCTTATTATTATTATTATTATTATTATCACTATTATTTTTAATGTTTATAACATTGTTATTATTAAAATTGAATCAAACAGATGATTCGTTCGTTTCTCTCACTTTCAATTTATTTAATTCATCCTTCTGTTTCATATCTTTGATAAAACAAAATGAGGATTTCTCGTTGTATAAAAGTCAATTAGAACATTATTTGAACACAATTAAATATCATAATGAAGTATTTTTGTTGTTTCCACGTTGATTTATATTTCTACTCTTTTGTTAATTATATAAAAACAATCTCCTTATACGAATATTAACTAGAGGAAATGATAAAATAATTGAATTTGTTCGATAATTTTACATAAACTTGTTGTTTTTTTTTTTTTTGTTATTTGTCGCATTGTTGCAGGATAGTCTTATCGATTTAGGAATAAAAATAACTGAATTAATAGATTAATCCAACAGGACAGGATCACGGACAGCCAACAACATTGATATTAAATGTGAATCAGATATGAATTTTGTTGATAATCTAGTAGTAGGGGTCGTTTCGGGAATAATTTCGTTATAGGATGGTATACGGACATGGTTTGGATTTAAAAGCATCGAGAGGAAGATCGTTAAAATTTCTCTCTGTTATCAGTATATTGAAAAAGAACACCAGAAAATAATGGTAAAACGACAAATTTCCCATGTTAATAAATCATAATTAAAAAATAAAAATAAAACGGTGTGTAATTATTGATTGAAATTGTTTTAAATTTGTAATAGTTCTTTTTTTAATGTTGGAGTTGAATTTTTATTAGAGAAAAACCGGCAACGACTCAGACAGGATAAGACTGTCAATTTCCGTCAACTTTGGAAATGAGAGACGCGAATTGAAAACTGATTGGATCCTGGAAAATTCATCATGTCTTTTAATTTGTTCCTTTTAAATAATAAGTGAGATAGAGAAAAACCGGGATGATTGAATGTGAAAATAATCCACTTTTAATAAATTAACAATAATTAATTTGATTTTCATCCACTTCCTTGGGTCGATCGATACAAAACACAAAATCAAACCCAATTTCTACCATTGTAATTTCTAGGAAAATTATAATTAAAATCGGCTTTATATTAAAAATGCAATCTAACAATAAGAAGGGTGGAAGCATTAACGCCCTCTCTGAATCTAGCATGGAATTACATTAAGGGTTGTTAAGATGCTGATTACAGATCTCTAACTAAAACTAACAGCTTTCATCTTCGATAAATACAGTCAATCTTTAAACGAATAGATGTCGTCTTTAGTTTTCATTATTATAATTATTAATTTTATCAAGAAAATTGAGATAAATTAAGTGAAATTTGGAAGATTTAAAAGTCGTTGACTGTTGAACAAATATAGCAAATATGTTTGTATTTGTCCCGAATATATTTAAATAAATTACAAATACAATTAGAAAACAATCATCAACATCAGCATTGATTAATTCTTGATAATTAATGCATTAATTTAAAAACATTAACGGAATTATACAAATACTGATGGCTATGTTATTCTGACGCAATCATTTGATAAATTTTCGAATTTTCTTAAAAATTGAAATCTTTCAGAAAAACCACATTAAACTTTACATTATAAACAAAAACAATGAAATAGTGGGGAGATGATTGTTTTTGTTCAATTATCAATTGATTGATTAGGAAATAATTAAAGATGAAAAATCCTCCATCTCACTTTATAAATAATAATAATAAAAAAAATCTTGTATCTTTCAGATATAAATTATAGCAAATATTGCAATAATTTGACTTATTTGAAAACGTTTTTTTTTTTTGCTTCAGAAATTAATCAACAATAACGTCAATCCATATTATTATTGTTAACATTATTATTAACAATTGTTTATAAACAAATTTATCTTAAATTTTACAATTACGTTTAAAACATATGTAAAAATCCAGTAAAAAGTGATATAAAAATGATTATTAATTAGAGACAATTTCATCAGCTTATCACAAATCTGAAAGATTACATCATCCATTTTTGAGCGTCTTTACCACTACTATAAAACGAAACAACACTCTGGTAAATTATTATTCTGAATAAAGCGTTCATAGTGTTCACTGTTGTGCTACCACCACTTATCTCAAATTTTGTTGTTTTTTATTTTTAAATAAAACAAAAAACGAAGGAAAAGATGGCATATATCGACTACAATTATTTCATTAATACTCGTGCTTCCAGAAGAAGACCAGCAATGACCAGAGAATTATGTAAGTTTGATTATCTCTTTTAATTAATTCCACAAAATAATCCTAATTGGTTTAAAATGACAGCAAAACGTGCATATCTAGCACCGAAAAGTCTGATTTCGATGGCAGAAGGTGTACCAAACGAGATATCGTTTCCGTTTGAAAAGATGCAAATTCAATTGAAAGACGGTTCAACGTTTACGTTAAAAGGGGAACAATTAAATGATGGTTTACGTTATATACCATCACAAGGCTATCCACCGTTATTACAAACATTAAAAGAATTCATGGCAAGAATCCACAATCCGGCCAAATGGGACGATCGTGAATTGATTCTATCGAATGGTTCACAGGATGGTATTAGTAAAGTGATTGAAATGTGTTTGGAAGAGGGTGATGCAATTCTTGTTCAAAATCCAGTTTATACAGGCGTTGAAGTTGTTGTAAGTCGATTATAATATTATCATTTGTTTTTTTTGTTAATATCATATAATGATAAAAATTTTTGTTTATAATTTAGTTGAAACCTTTTAAAGCGGAAATAATTGGTGTTGACCATGACCAATATGGAATGAGTGCACAAAAATTATTGAATATTTTGGAGAATCGAAAAGCTAAATATACGGAAGAGGGTGGTGGTTGGAAAATGCCAAAACTGTTATACATAAATCCAACTGGATCAAATCCAACTGGTACAACAATGACACTAGAACGTCGTAAAGAAATCTATCATATTTGTTGTAAATACAATATTTTAATATTGGAAGATGATGCTTATTGTTTCTTACATTTTCTTGATGAACAACCAACATCATTCTTATCATTGGATATTGAAAATCGTGTTATACGTCTTGATTCTGTATCGAAAGTATTAGGTTCTGGTTTACGTGTAGCATGGATAACTGGACCAAAACCGTTAATTAGTAACATTGAAATGCATATACAAAGCGGCTATTTACATTCAAGTTCATTATCACAGGTAAGCATAATTAGACTTGATCACCTTGTCTTGATACCAAAGAGAAGGTGTCTTTATTGTGGACACTTTCTTTGCCTAAAACAAATCAAATCTATCGATTTTAACTGGATTACTTGGAAATTATTGGTATGATTCATAGATGTTTTGTTACTCTATAAATCTTAAAGTTCAGATCATATCGATGTATTTGGACAATTATCAAAAGCCCGACAATCACCCAAAAACTAACAGCGTGTGTTTGATAAAATTCAATAAGGAACAAACAATTGTTAAAATTCAACTTGAAGCGATAACCTCGTATTTACCCAATAAAAATATTTTTATTACACTTTTCGATTCAAAAAAAAAAGAGACAATCGTTTCGTAATAAGCCAAAAGCATTGCAAAATCGGTTAGTAACTTGACGTCATTTCAAGATGAAAAATTATTTGCAAAACTCATCAAAACGAATACTCTGCTTTTATATTTTTTCGATAATAATAATAATAACAATATTTATTGTTTATTCAAAAAAATTCTTGACATCCAGTAAAATCCGGTTTTATAAATCTGACCTTTCAACCGAAATTATAAATTTATTTATTTAATTTCCAGGTCATTATTGATAATTTATTTAAAACATGGGGCTTCGACAGATTACTTGCACATATGAATTTCGTTAAAGAATATTATAAGGCACGTCGTGATTTAACATTAGCCTCAATGGAACGTTATTTGAAAGGTTTATGCGATTGGACAATACCAACTGGTGGTATGTTTGTATGGATTAAAGTACGTGGTGTATCTGATGTTTATGAAATGTTGATGACACGTGGTTTGAAGAAAGGTGTTATATTTGTGCCAGGACATGCATTTATGGCTGATCCAACACAAGCATGCAATTGTATTAGGGCATCTTATAGTAAAGCAACACCAAAACAAGTTGATAAAGCTATGAGGATGTTGGCTGAATTGATTAAAGAAGAACATGATTTGTTGCGTAAGAAATTAGAAGATTGTACTTAATTTTTATGAACGGGAACCATCGATACGGTTTCCGATTCCAAAATCATTTTCTTGTTTATAAAATTGTCTTGAATGGGTTAAGTTTGTTGTTTTTTTTTTGTTTATAAAAATGAAAAATAATAACACGGAATTTGGGGCCGCTTTTTATTGATTTTTATTCTAATTACGACAAGTGTTGTGGAGAGGGCGATGATATATTATATTTTTATACTGATTTCTATATATTTTTTTATTATATGCGTTTTTATAGTTTTTGAAGATTATTATTATTATTATTATATTTTATAAATATATAAACATTTATTGTTATTAATAGTCAAAATAAACAATTATCAACTACATTCATTGTTCTATTTATCTAGAATAGATTACACGTGGAACAAAGTTTAACTATTTAAAAATATGAATGAAAGTTTGTTATAAATACAACTCCATTCATTTATATTTGTTTTTATCTAATAGTGACGAAAATACAACAAACGAAATAATTGATAAATTTTAAAATTCTTGATCTACTTCCATCCTTTGTCTCATAGATAGCGCCATAGCATTGAGCTTTGCTCGTCGTTCAAGAGCTTTCCAAACAGATGGCACTGAATCCTCTTTTATCAAACTTAAAATTCAAGTAATAGGGTAGTTTTTAGAAAAATGAACACGAAAAGCAGCCTTTTATATAAAAAAAATCTAGAAATTTTAATATAATAGAAGATTACATCAAAAAACGTGTCCCATTTTGGATGATTTCTTGTTTTAAGATATTCTACAGACTGTTTCACCTAATTCTGTATTTCGGTGAATGACAACAACAGTTCTTCGGAATTTGTCATCTACAGTTGTAATAAAAATAGTTGTTCCATTGATTAATAATTAGTGGTCAATGACCTTGTTAATCACACTTGACATTGAAATAAAACTGTGCATATGTTATGCAAAATGTTATCAGTGACGTCAGAATCATCTATTTTCTGCGTGTATTGTATTTTTAGTAAACACAATCATGTCGTGCCACTGATCTCTACTTTTATCAATCAATTTGCTATTTTTACTACAACAATTTTCGTTCGCAAATAACAGCAGCAGATTTGGTTGTGATATACAGGTTGAGACTTTCCATCTACGAACATAAGACGGTCTTGAAGATGAGCAATTTTAAACAGATTCAACCAGCCATCTCCTTTCAACTCAGACGAAGACTATAAGGCTGTCCCGGCTCGTATAGTTTCTCTTATGTTCCTAGATAAAGTGTCTAACCTGTATATTTCAGTTTAAGCCTAAATACTTCACTGAACAGATATACAGAGTTAGATGAAACAGTCTGTATATTTTCTAAGGATGATTATTGGAAAATGTAGGTTTTGGAAAAAATATTTATATATAGCAACTATAGAGTTGTAATATATGGGTGTGTATACATGGTACATATACACGTCCAGGCCGTGTTTCACCGTTCTAGGGCTTAGTAACGGCCGGCTTTGTTGGCATTACACTTTGTACATAAATCTACAAGATACATAACTCTCCGCCGGGATCAGGCAACCAACACATCCAGTTAGCTGAACTATAGGCCATATTATAGGATAAAAATACGGTATAGACTATTGTATTGTAAAGATTTCTATCTATATTCGACATCAATACAAAAACCATTATTTATAATTACAACTATCTAAAAAAAACAAATTGTAACAAAACAAAAAGTAGATTTGAATTTTAAAATTATTCTACAATTTATAGTCAATCAAATTCGACTTGACTGATAGTTTGATAGCTCTCCGTTTTATGGTGTTGCTACATCAAGAGCTGCCTGCATTGATACTAAAAGAGCGATAACATTGAGCGCTGGACGCTGGCGACTTAAGACACTGCGATCAAAGTCGCTGTGTGCAATATAGAAGACGCTGGACGCTCGGCGGCTGAGAATTTAGTTTCCGACCGGTCTACTTTTGTTGCTAGACGCTGGCGACTTTAGACGCAGCGACCAAATTCGCTGTATGTTATATCATGTAGCGACTTTAGTTCATGAAGTTATAATACATGGACTCCGAATTTCTATGCTAAACAACGGTGGAGCTTCGTACATACCAAGTTTTAAGGACAGAGAATAGCGCCGTGGCAAGTTGTCTCTTTCTAACTTTCTGCGCATGCGCGTACACATATTATATACAATCTAACGAATTTTACCGGTTGGTGTTTACTCCGTACCTATCAACACTAACGCACGATCAGTTAGAAAGAATAAGACTGCCCCGGCACTAGCTATCTGTCTCTAAAAGTGGTAGGCTACACTCCCCCCCTGCCGCTAATCGGAACTTTAGTCACTGTGTTGCTATGGTTTCTACATTATTTGCAGCACAAGAGCAGTGTTGCCACTCGACAATTTTCCGTCAGATCTACCGGATACTTGGTAACAACACAGTTAACAACCGGGAAATTTTTTTCGCTGTGTGTAATCGACATCATTTGGCGACTTGCAATATGCGCATACGCGCCCCACATCAACTGCCAGCGTCTAGCGACCAAAATCGCTCAATGTAATGGACCCTTAAAGGATTCCTTATTGTTCTTGTAAGCAACCTATAATTCTATTTCCGGAATAATCGCACTGTAAAATTTGTTGTGATTTTATTGATTTTAATATAGATTTCGCCATTAAATACAGATGTATAGCTAAATTTATCATTCTCAATTAATTTTACAAGCCTTATTCAACATAAAGGAGTCTGTTCAACACGAGAATTGAAATTAATTAAACTGTTGTTAATCAATATTACACTTTAATAATTAATGATGTCTACAAAAATTTAAAGAGACAACCGGAAAATTGCTAGGAGGTAAACTGCTGTTTATATTAACAAGGAAGGAAAATTTGTAGAACAAAATACAGTAAACAAAATCTACCTTCAACGACTTGCCTCAGGATTGTGATGAGCAAACGACAATGATTTTAATACCTTGATCCTGCGATCATAGGCGTATGGCAGTAGTGCATTATAGTTAAGACAGCTAAGTTAGAGTAGATCGACTCTACATCGATGTACTTCTTGACTTGAAGTTGTGTAACGTTTAGTGTGGGAATAAATTGAAATAATCGTATTATTTAAATTGATATTTGTATTTTCGTTTTGTTTGTAAACATTTTTTTTTATGTGTAAGTATATGTGTACTTAATTAGAACAGTAACTGTTAGAGAGTAAATATTAGAGTGTGTAAATGTAAAAGTAGGGAAAGGTATATAATTCATCGCCGAAATATACCAGTAGCAAGCAATAACAACACACCCCCATCCCCATTATATAGTATACCTCTATATGTATATATACATATACGTATGGGGAAGGTTTCACGCTTTATATCTCTTTTATTTCCCATTTTATTTTATGTTTATGTCGTGATTTCGTAAAGTAATAATCATAAAAAATATTATATTACCCATGGTTCAATAAAAACTAATTTTTATCATCGAATTCTACAAAATATAATGCTTTATCAATCTTCATCCTATACCTATATGTATAATTATTTTCAACAAATCAAATATTTTATTTTTGTTTAGTAAAAATTTTTGTTAAGAGTTGAAAAATATGTTTGAATAGTACAACGACTACCATATATTGTAAGATTTATGCAGTGAGTAATTTAAAAGTTTATTCGGGGGTGGAAATCCATTAGAGAGGTGACGTGAAAAGCAGGGCGGAGCGCTTCTATATTAATTAAGGGCTACCTGTCACTAACCGGCCCGTCTCGTGATGGATGGCCCCATAGGCGGCACATAAACCCGTCGTCTTCATCTGATAAATACAACAGATTCATGTTCTATATAATCCAAGAACATCAATACCATTATTATTATCATTATTATTGTTACCATTATTACAGGAATAAATGATTTTAAAACAAATACATTAATGCAGCTTTCATTTAATGATTTTTACAGAGAATCTACGACACTGTCATTTATGTCAGCGGTGATGGTGATGATGATGATGATGATAGTGCTTTTTTCTATATAATTCCGACTTTGTTAGTTTTATTGGAGCGTCACGACGCGTGGCTAACCATTTTCTCGCTAATGCATCCTGACATTTGCCAATCATTTCCTTCCGGATGCCTCTTCGACTAGCATACCGGAGTTGATAATGGAAATAAATTCGATCGAAATTGCTCGCTTTTGTTCATCATTTTTTTTCTTTTTTCGTTTTTGTAAAATTTAAACAAGTAGCAGATTAATTCTGGTTATTATTATATTTATAAGGTTGTATGAAGAAAGGAGAAGGAAGAAAAAAACTAATAACAGCATTACAAACTGGATTAAGTTTGAATACAAGAGGGGGATGAAAAACTAGTATTGGCAGGGTTGATAATGCGAAACACGTGACCACAGCTTACTTGATCCGCAATATGTTGGTGTTCGTGATTTATTGATACTGACATGAACACTCAATTAGGCCGAATGAAGGTACGAAGTTTGATGGGTTGAATATTTAGAATATAACTTGTTCCTTTGAATTTAACTGATAATTCAGGTAAATTTACGAATAAATCACACATTTGAATCTAGTAACTATATGTATAGTCGTCGATATAGGGGTGAATTTTTCGTTGTTCGCCGGTGGATAACTGTGTCCTCCGGTTTGTTTCCTTGTGGTTTTTAAACGCCTGTGCTACGATAAAAATATGAAATATTAAGATTACAAGGGGGTCACATTTGAGCTCAACTTTGATTGTGCCCGAGAAAAAAGGGCAATTTTTATGCTCGTTGTGCTGTCGTGATCCTTGATGCTTTATTTTATTCCAGTGGTTGGGGGAGGTAGGATCAAAGGATCGTCCTGGCCATTGCTAGAGATAACTCTAACTTACTGTCTACTATATACAAGCGTTGATTGTAGGGGTGAATACTACTATAGTATTGCTATATTCTACTACATTCGGTAAAACAGCAAGAACTTTTTCTCAAAATTAATATTCCTTTTGTTTTATAATTTCAATCATATTTTGTTGGAATTTTGAAATGTTGATATGACTTGATGGTGGAATGATGCCAACAAAATATGATAAAAGGGAAGCAGTGTTTTTTCAATGTTTTCCTGTCGGTCTATTATCTTTCAACACATTAAGCGGCGCGTCTGTGAAATATGTATAATAACACTATGCATAATACAGAGACGCCCCGCGGGGTCGGCCGTCGTGACGCTCATCCCTAACACCCAAAACCGAAATTGCTATTTTAATTTTTAAATCACATTCACTCCTACACACACACACACACACACATGCACACATACTCAATTATAGGATTTATGTTGTTTTTTTTTTTTTTTTAAAAATATATTAAAAATAATATTCCATTAGCAGTATTTTATAATTTCCGACAATATTCGTTTTGGTTACTGTTGAAATCGATCGCTATAAAGGAATTGTTTCACTAAAATTTTAGTATATGTAACGACGAAACATTTCCACCGTAAATCAAAGATCAAAGGTAACAATTTCAACAGAAATTTCATCTACAATAGAGTCAAATCATTGTGTTCGATTCAATCACATATTTCGAATCATGGAAATATTTCAATATTTGCATTTAAACAGATAAATGAGAATATAAACTGGTAACAAACGGTTTTTATGCATTCTTCGGAAAATTGAGAATTTGGTGAATTATTTGCTCATATTTATATTTTCATCACATGTAAATTAAGAATGACTGTAATTCTCAATAAGTGTAAGTCACACTTCAATATACATAGAGAATGTTTGTAAATAACCAATTATTTGTTGTCTGTTTTGTTCGTTTTCTATAGAAGACTTCAACAAAGACGTACTTGTAAAAATAATTCAAATTTTTATTACAGAGAAGTGGATTTACTTGAACTTATCCACATTTTAACATTGTGCCGTATACCGTGCCATTGAGATAAAGTATCCCTTTGTCAACTAAACATCTGTGTTGAGGAATATCTGTGATATATTGAGCGATAGTTTTACTCTTTATAAACACTTATAGCTAAAAATCACTTTTTATCTGATCAGCTTTGAGTCCCATAGCCGTTGCCTTCTAGTTGTCTACCTAACTATAATCCTCAATAGTTCTTTTCCAAATCAACTCTATCTAGAGAAAACGTATACGTACTTATGGTAGTAAAACCTTAAATAACGCTTATTTTTGAAGTTTATTGGTATCAAGACGTGAAAAAAACAATTCTCATCTGTATCTATTGTTTCCTTTTGCATATCACAAACTCATCTGTATTGAAATGTAAATTGTAGTAGAAATAATGAGCATTTCCCAACAAAGTACAAGTACAAAACCAAATATCTAAAAATAGACACCTTCTGCAATCGAGGACCATTATCTGTTATGAGCGACAAAATAATACAGACAGGAACATAATCATTTTACAATTATTCTAAAAGCCATCTCTTTTCAACCAAGACGAAGACTATACGACTCTCCCGGTTCTTGCAGTTTATCCTATGTTCCTAGATGAACTGTCTCAACCTGTATAGTTTACTGGGTTTTGGTTTCCTTTACTGCTACTATACTGATTGTGAATTTAATTGATTGACGACATGCCATGACAGTATTGGTAGTATATGAAGATGCTGCAAAACGAGAAAGTGGAATTCTTTGAATAATAATCGTATGTACTGAAAAAAACATAAATGAGATTCTAACAGTTATTGAATTACAAGTCATCTCCTTCTATTGTATGCAAAATTGAACTGATTCCGGTCTTACAATTCAAAGTCAAGTTGAGCAAATCAAATTGGACCACTATGCTAGAGCTGTTGTAGGTTATTTTGACGACAGTACAAGAATAAAACTTTACAGCTTCATGTTTGTTGAAATTCTACTCGTTTTCAAGATTCCACTGGCACACGACTAAATCGAAAATCTTTTTATAACTTTTTTCACACTTTTGATTGTCTAATTGTAATTGTAATTTGATTTTTCCTTTATTTTTCTCATTAATTTACAAATCAATCATAGATCTTTACTATTTCAATTATCGTGTTATTTGATCTGGAAACGTCATATTCAATTATCATCATTCAAGAATTGCAATAAATTCAGTCTTATCTATATTAAGTTGCATACTTGGAACATTATTGTTTTATTATCCTGTCGATTCTCATAGAAAATACCTTGATTATCATTTATTTGATCCTTTATAAAGGATGTTTTCCTAAAAGATCCCCTCTATCTGTCTAGATATAAATATATGTATATAAAATCACCTGTATGTCGTTGGTAAATTGATTGTTTCGATCAAGGGATATTGGTTGGCACGTGACTAGCACGTGTTGTATCAGTTGGGCTCCCTTAATCAATTCATTAACATGAAAACAGTGATTTTGTACTTAATTTGTTTATTTTTTTTTTTTAAATAAAATAAAACGAGACGACCACCTACAGTTTTACTTTTAAATTAATGATTAGGGATTTTTTTTTAATTTTAAATTTTAAGAGAGAAATATCGGGAAAAGATTGTTTCAATCAATAGAAACAAGAACAACAGCCAACACCGTGTGAAATAAATTGGAATTCAACACATCCTGTCTATTGCAGTACACCCCCGTTTAGAAAATTGAATTATCCACCAATCTAGAATCTATCAATCAAAACTATCCCTTTTTTCCATCACTCTCCTAGATAGTTTCTTTATCTTTTTCTATTTATGTTCTTTACAACATTGAATTCAATTAGTATAAAAGACTTTTTGTATGTTGTTGAAATAAAATCAACAATTTTCCAGTTGATTATAAGGAAATCTTCACATTAAACAAAACGGCTACCGATATACAAGAGATAGATAGATAGATAGATAGATAGATAGAGAGAAGCCAGAGCTTGTATAGTGTTTGGTGTATACGCCATTTTACGTCCCATGGGAGACGAGACCGAGTGCAGTTTCGTGTCGGCATTATTCTTGATTTCCTGCTGTGACGGCTCCGATCCTGTATTCCTATTCTCCTGCTCTATAGGCAGCTACGTTGGACGTCTGCCTCCTTCCTTGCTTTGCCTGACTGTTTTACTCGATCAAATCGAACATTTTCTCTACCATCACTACGGAACATTGTTACCCTTCTAACTGCTATACAGTTCAATAAACCAGTTTTAGTTTAATTAAGGGTGAATGTTTTTGTCATATATTCGATTTTTCTAATGTCTAGGAAAGTTTTTTTTTCTAACTAAAGTGGGAGTTTCTTGGGGGGCAAGGATACTAAATACTTATATAAGCTATTAATTAAGACGATGGTGTTAATGTATGTGAAACGGATTCTACTTATACTTGAAGGACAGTTTTGTTGCTGAATCTTTTGACTTTTAATTAGATAGTTGTTTCTAAAACTAGCTACTTATAGCAGTTTTTTTTTTGTTATTTTCTGGACGACTTTCAACAAGATTTCCATTTATGACGAGTCTAGTCGAAAATAAACAAAAACAAAACAAAAAATACACATTAAATAAAACAATTCTGATATTTTTTCAGTAAATTGAACGTAACAAAAAAAAGTGTATAAAACAAAATCTCATTTATATTTCCAACTTGGTCCGTCTATCCCCGGTTTGAAGAGGGTCAAACTTAATTTAGAAGTTTATTGTTATCATTTTTTTTTGGATTGACTGCCTTTAAATTATTTATTGTTCCTAGTAGATTAAAATGTCTTTAATAAACTGAATTAAGTAGCTCCAGTGGCGCATTATCTTATGGGCACAAAGATAACTGATAGAAGCCCCCCCCCCCACAAACTAATTTTTCGTGTAAATTATATAAATGTTATTTCAATGCAACTTTCTGAAATTTCAAGAAGAATGTTTGTACATGGGGCCTCCAAATTGAAATTTGCCCAAGGTCCAATGAGGCCATAATACTCCACTGGTAGCTCCCTGTTTTAGACGGTTTTACTACATTGAAAACTTATCATTGGTGAATATGCAGATAAAATGGAGGAACAAAACAGGAATGTAATAATCGGATGGAATATTTCCCTATTAACTTGAAGTGGTGTACTGGTATTGCCACATAGTTCCTATTATTTTACAGAAACAGAAACAGGAATGCAACATTCCATCCATGGTTGAAACAAATTTCCCTTTGACTTGTTCTGTAGATAGATATACCATATGCCTATACCTATAGCGTATACATCTATATCAGTGGTTCCCAAACTTATTTTGCCCTATATGCAATAATTCACAATATCGCGGAATACTCGCACATATCTACAAACATCCCAATTTTTAAGTAAAATAGCAATAGACGGCTATTGTAGGAAAGTTTAAGGCTTTACAAACGGTACATGGAAGAATTTTTCATAAAAGTACATTTCATGAAATGATTGCAAATTATTTTGCCTGTCTCACGGAACCCCAAAATTATTTCGTGGAACTACAGTGTACCACGGAACACAGTTTGGGAACCACTGATCTATATATAGATATAATTATAGATGCGTGTATATGTATGTGTGTTATATAGGTATACTCCAAGGGATGTTATACGCAATAATTCAGCGCCATGCGATATCGTAGGTATCGCATGGCAACGGCAGCGCATATTTGACGACGATGCGCCTGTTGTCGTCATCACAGCTATACTACTACAACTACCCACCACCACCACCAGTAGCACACAGCCACCATTACTAAATAAGCTTTCAAGTTTCAATTTTGTGTTGCACAACGATACAAGCGGAAAGATTGCGGAATTTGAAATTTTATTAATAATAGCAAGCCAAAGAGACAAAGACTCAATATTAAATAATAAGTATATAAGAGAGGGTGGAATTTCAAATACGCATATATAGAAACTTGTAAGAAAGTATCGATTTATTCAAATCTTTTCGTTTTTTTCTATCTTATTCCTCTTTTTTTTTTTGGTAGCAGGATTTAATTTTGTAAAGATTGTATCCAATATCCTGTTAATTCCTACACAAACACTTTCTACTTACGATAGTTGATGTCTTCGTTCGTTTAAAATCGTTCAATGTGAATGTGATCGGTAAAAAGGGGGGTGTATACACAGTTGATCCTATAATAGTACTTCGATCTTGTCAATCTCTCCCGTGAGTCTCACTTCATTATTGACCCATTCTATACTGATACGTTGTCAGACAGATTTAAGAAGGTGTTATGTCCTCGTTTGTATAAAATATTCGACTTGCTGATTTAATAAAAACGTTTTACTATAGTAGGATCAGGACCAGGACAGCGAAAATAAGGTTCAAATATTGATTTTATATTACCTACAACTTTCATTTTCAATTTACCTTATTTAAAACACCATTTTTATAGGAAAAATACTCGTTTAAAATCAGATTAAATTAGGTGGTGAATAACATTAGGTGAATTAACACTATTGTAGAGTTTCATATAGAAACCTGTCAGATTTGCATAGGAAAATAATAAATATTTATCAACAAATAAGAAGCTGGTCGTTGCTGAACTCATAATCACAGAGTAGATGTAGAGACCGTTCAGTAGAACCAAAGATTGCCTTCAACTGCAGAAAGTCAAACATTTATCGAAAATTAACCAATGGTACTACTGGTACAAAACTGATAAGATGCTACAGGACAATAATCTGTGGGCATCTCTAAAGATAAGTTCTGGAATAGCTGAAATCAAAGTGAACATTGATGAAAAATTGCCCATTTTATGCTTAAACTTAGGTTAGCAAAGCTTGATTATATAATAGTAGAGTTAAAGTCGACCTTAGATTAGAGATTAGGCTAATCGATTCGCTGTAACTATTAAAAATCGAATAAACGTAAAATAAGTTCGTTTAAATCTTTGATTTCAAAATTACTCTAATGTTAGAGGCGGTTAAGGATGATTTAAGGCAAGTAATTAAGAACGGGGGTAAACTAAGCTTAAGTCACTTTACCTACACTCAAACATAACTTAAGTTTCAATGTAGATGACCAATAGATTTCAAATCTTCACAGTGGGAACTGAAAGAGGCACAAATATAAAAACAGAAAGAATCTTCTCGGATTCCAATGGGAGTCTCCTATTAAACTATGATTACTAACGGCCAAGTTGATCGTATTTAATTTTGTCTACTGAAAACATTATGTGAAGCGGTTTGAGATTATTTTAAATGAAACTTTGCCAAGAGGATCGTCCAATTTCACAACATTAAACTGAATTTTTGTCCAAAATGGCTCCATGATAGAGCTAAATTCAAATAGGCACACCGATGTTCAATAATACAGTAAGCTTGACTAACTAGAAGACAAAGATTGGAAGAGGTTATTCACAAAATTTTAATGAAGGCAAAATGATTTAAATCTCACCTGTCGTTTAGCGAACGCTTTTATGCACTGAGATAGTTGTTAACCACCTGGGTGAAACGTGTATAGTGAAATGTTTTGTTTAGAAATGTTCGTATACGCTAAAAAGCTTAGAAACACAATTATTCTAACGTAAAATAAATGAGAAACTTGTATGCTTGTTGCTCAACTCCTTTATCTGTATATTGCGTTTCTATACTGTACGTTGGCAACTGTTAACAATAGAAAAAGTTTAATTACTTTTTTGATTAAAACTGTCGGCGGTAGATACGTACGTATACGTATAAGTACACTATAATGATATAGAAGAGCGTGCCTTTGAGTTTCCGGTCGAATTTTTTTTGTTTTTTGGGGGGTTTGTTGATGATGGTGGCGACGACGTCAACAACGGGCAACGAGATTTCAAACGCATATTCTTCAAAGAGCACCTACCCACCACATCCGCTACTATTACCACCACCAGAAATTTCCAAAGAATCTAGTCAGATTGAACATTGTTATAGCAATGGGGGCGAGCCACGCCTGATTCTAACATTGACTCCGCCTGTTCAGGGGTCGGGGTCCTATTGGTTCACCTCCCACTCGTTGACTCTATCTCAGCATCAACACAACACACATATTCAACAATTCAGTATCAAATCAGTACTCATTAAATAAACAGTGCAGTGCGTCAGTTTTAGAGGCTATCATTGCGTCTATATAACTATATTTATAAACACATATATAAATATACATCAGAAACATGCTCAACAATCTAGGTCCTGTCGGTAAGTTAGTGGGGGCCATACTCTAATTGATGCTAAAGTCTTTAGTGATACAGCGTACTAACGATAGGCTAGTTAAATGGGGGCTAAATTGAAGCTGCCTCGCCCTCATTAAGCCAATATCGTCGGGCCGCTCCGGTAGGCCATGCAATTAAGGATACACAGCCGACAGCACCCACACATTCAGTTACACTTCTACCCATCCATACATTTCATAGACGTTTAGAGTTTTCAGTTTTTGGTTACGATACCAATCTGAAGTTACCCGTAAGAGTTAACCGCATCAGTCATTATCGATAGTGCTAGTCCGGGGGCTAAAGTAGTTAGCGTTCGAGCTATACTGCCGCCGACGGTGCCGTATCCAACTATTCAAAATGAAAATGCTACAAATCTACCCTTTCGTAACATTTACCACAAATCTAATTTCGTATTAAATAAAATGTGCCAAAACAATTCGTTAATTGAAATTTAAGTCTAGTCGGTGATCATTAGCAGTGATGGAGTTAAGTTTCAGGTGATATAACGTGATTTTATTAACGTTTTACGATGATGGTCGGTACGTATCGACATTCAATAATAATTGTTAAACTTCCACGATAAAGCTCAACTTTTTAACTGGCCTATCAAAAATCAATTTGATCGTTTTTTATAATGTTTTTTTTACAACAGAAATTACATTAATTTCGTTTTTTGTTTTTGTTTTATAGGCATAAAAGAGATGTGCGGCGAGGACCTGAAACGACATCAAAACGAATTAAAAGTTTTAGATCAGCCACGTTTAAGTGGTTTATGCGACGGTGGCCTATCACAATTGGGTAATTCATTATCAAATAGTAATTCAAATGATATTGATAAGCCAAGCAAACAGAAACGGCATCGTACCAGATTCACACCGGCACAATTAAATGAATTGGAACGTTGTTTTTCAAAAACACATTATCCTGATATATTTATGCGTGAAGAGATTGCAATGAGAATCGGTTTGACTGAATCTCGAGTACAAGTAAGTCTTAAAAAGAAATGAATTTTTTGCATTTATTTTTCTTATTATCTCTTAATTGACGATATGATGGTGTGGTGGTGGATTGTTAAAGTTTGACATTCAATTCATTTTAATTAACCAAATAGGAGTTTGGCTAACTTGGCAATCCTTTGCGGTATTTCGGGATTAGGTTTGGTGTTAGACGATGTGAGCTTTTGAGATTTTAACTGAAAACGTTGTGAGAGTGAGTGAATAATAAAATATCATAAATAAACACAAATTTATAGTTCTATTTTTGTTACTGGAAGATAAAAGAACTAAAAAGACTGATGACATTTGGAACGTTAAAATGACATGATAGTCACAACAAAAATGCATCAAAATATGCTGTTGTTTTTATTGTTTTATTGTTTTTGTTTTGTGTGGTGGAAAATGCAAATAGTGCATTAATGAAAAATGGCCACCAACAGTGAATTTATTTTACCGGTTATTTTATTACATTTATTTTTGTAATTTCGAAACTTTTGATAAATGGGATAATCTTGTAACGTCACTGTATCTTTTCCCCATTTTAAAATTAATAGTAGAGATGTCAATCATCATATTTTACTTTTACAATAGATGTATTTAAGAATTGCAAAGTGCAGAAATATTGAGATGCGCCTTCTATGTAACCACATCAAATCATCACTCTTCATTAAACATTTATACAGACATTTGACTGTATAATGAACCGTGCTCTTTTCGTCACCGAACACATTGAGGGGTGGGTTCAATTCTTACAATCTCTAGAGTAAAGGGGGGTTGATCAAACTTACCCTTGGGGTGATAAATCTCGACTATACATATACTGAAATAAAATTATTAATCATGTAAATTTTAACTAAAAACTAAATAACCACACAATAACTGTTTTCCGGTGTTTTGATAGTGACGGCGGATAAAAAGCCGATGAACAAAACAACAATTTTACGAGAGGGCTGTTTTCACATGTGACTGTCGAATACCACAAGTTTCTACCCTTTTACAGTCACGTATTTGAGTTTAGATTTTTTGTAAATGGAGACACAGGTCATTTTTATTTTGTTGTAAAAGTAAATAATAAAACAACATTTCTAATTTTATTGTTATTTAGCTACTAGACAAATGTTAATATTGTTGAACATTTACAATGAATCACTTGTAAATCCATTAAAGACCCCTACAAATTTGTGGTTAAACTGTAAATCCGGCTTGACCAAAACTGTATTAAACGTAAAACTAAATTCAACCAATTAAGCAGATGGATCAGGCAAACGAATCACCTGGCATTTATACCTTAGTGTTTCATCTGCTTTACAATTAGCACATGATTCATACCATTTGCCCACCAGGATATCACAACACTGTGATAAATGTGAAAGAGGTGCATCTATAGTTGTGTTAGTGGAGGAGTAATATAACAACATATACCTACAACAATACAGTGTGGGGCTTTTAATCGTTAATATTGAGGTGATGCATTGACTTTTATTAGACTATTAGGCGTTTACACACATATAGATGTAGAGATTGGGGTAGTTGGATAAGCTGAAAATAAAGAATAACGACAAACATGGGGGATATTAAACCCTCTCACTATTACTATCCGTATATATAGTAAGATTTAACTTTGAATTTTTAATAATAACATTATTGCTTGTATTTATTATAAAACTCACTGATATTTGATTTAATCGTGATTAGAATAATTCACCGTTCATAAATATCTAACAACATAATATTGGATTAATTTCGGTTTTATTAGAAATATTTGATTTTGACCAATTATAGTTGATAACATAATTTAATTATAATTAATGAGAATCAATTAATTTTGGTAAATTAATGACATTTTCAATTATTTCAATTATTTTATAAACAATCATCTAATAAGCAGTTATATAGGAATTCCAAAATCCAAACTCCTATATTGTTTCAATCGCTTTTTATACACTTTTAAGATATTCTAAGCCAAATGAAGCTCCATATAATATGACCAAAACCTTTCGAAACGATACTTTAAGGTCTCTAGAAGACATCTATACTTTGATTTACACGGAGGACACGTTCATTACGTGGTTTTCTGCCGGGGGGTTAATTAGGCTAGAGCTTTTCGTTTATCCAAATTAACTTGAATTTTTAACGAACTTGATGAAACAAATTGACTTGATGAATTCACGAATCTGTGACTTCCTGGGCGCCAAGCACGATAATAATAAATTCCTAAACAAACTTGTTATTTTTATATTTGTAAGTCAGAGCTTTTATTGTTAGTTTGCCTTCCATCATCAAATGATTTTCTTAAGTTAGTAGAGATATTTTTTATTTTCATATTAGCTATACAAAGGTTCTTCTATTGTCAAACAATGCTTCAAATTCTCAAGATTCTTCTCTTGTTTCAATCACAAAAACAAGCGGAGACAATACGTTTGCGTGGAACAAGCTGTTTATACAGGCTGATTTTTCCAGTAAATCCAACTTTCAGTATCTTGATTGTTTATAAAAAAATTCAAACCAGCTTCAATTCAATTTGTGATACCCAAGGGCTGACTATCCGGTGGTCGTGGTCTTGTAACTGTCCCGCAAATGTGGCAAAATCGCATAAAGTCCTTGAGAAAGTAAAATTTTTTTTCTAAAATGCTCTGATGGAAGTGTAATTATATTATTCCTTAATTATTATAATTAATTGTTTAGTGGAAGTATGCATTTCTAGCAAGGACAGCAATAAGCAATATCCGCAGTATTGCGTTTCTTGTGTTCGAAGTATAATGGTACCCGTAATTGTAGTATTTACAGGGGATCAAAGTGTTTTAACAATTAAAGAAATATCTAGAATCATAAAACCTTCTACAGATGATTCTGTTACTTTATGTAATTTTTTCAGATTTACATAAACGTGTGGCCTCACAAATTCGTAACGCTTAAGGCTCTGTAAAGATTAAATTCACCAGTGATTGGGAGCTTAGATGATTATTGAATGCATAAAAATCAAACAGCATAAATCATCTTGTTTGTTTTTACCTATTTAAACCCCTGAAATATTTTCAGTGTGTTTAACACGACTGCTCATGTTCAATTTTGTCATGAATGTAATTTTACTGTAGAGAACAAGAGTCTAAAATAGAAGTATCTACTCGAGTCATGGAAATCCAGAAGTGCCTCGTTATCTTAAAATTAAGAAAAATTTGTGACCATACTGTCGATTACAGATTTGACAAAAACAGGACAATTTGTACTGAAACGCCAGGCGACCATCAAAGTGTAAAGACTCTGCAATGGAAGCTTTTTCTCAATTCTATCATATCTACAACAAACAATTTCTAGAAATGGGATACACTTTTGTAAAGGGTTTCCCGCTATTTTAATGCCTACGCCGTCAATGTTTGCTACTGAACAAGTTTAATCGAATAATTTTGAGCGTGTATTGTTTTATTCATGTCACCGCTTCCAGGACGAATTCTCCATATAACCGGAATTAAATTTCCATTATCCGGATTTTTATTTATCTATCTACACTCGTGTTCCTTCCAAGATTATCATTTAAAACTTTCCTATTAGAAAACTTATCGTAGGTATACCTTCCACCAAATGCTGGTTAAACGATGGCATTTTTCTTAATTGTTCAACTATCGATCGAAATCCACTACCGACGACGCTTTTCCCTCGTTGAATATCACCAAATGTAATAATTTAGAATGAAACGTGCCAATAGGGCTTTAGTAGTGTCGTAAAGGTAATCGAAACTCATAAACCTTAATCCGCTATAGGAATTCATGGTAATGTCTTTTTTACTGAAACTTATTCGTTATATGCACTATTTTTAAAATTTTCCAAAAAACAAAAACAAAGGTATTTTCATTATAATTCGCTTGTTTTTTTGTGTTAAAACGTATATTGTTTGAATCTGAACAGGGTTAGTTAGTTTGAGTATTTTAGGGGGAAGATGGTTATATAAGAGGGCCAGTTTTGATCATACATCAACCGCGCCCCATTAGGGATTAATGATGCCAACAGCGCCGAAATTAACTCCCTGCAGGCTTACCGCGGGCAATAACGTTAACATATTAACCATTTGTTAAAATAGCAATATAGCTATGGTCTTATCCTATATTGCATTCTAGATAGTTACTAGTGTTTATTATTGTAAAGCTGATGTATTTATTAAAGATACATGTTTTTGTTATTAGCGAATTATTAAAGTTTTGTCATCTTGTTCTATTGAATTTCAATGGAAATATTTAAAAGTTTTAACGTAGATATAATAAATTTCTATTGCTAGATTGAAATGTGTGATTGTCCAGTCTAGAAAACTTTACCAACTTTTCAATAAAAAATAAGTTTCTAATATTGAGTGAAAGTGTGATACACCAAACATATTTCCTCACTTTCGTTCCAACAATATCTAGGGATTTTACTGAAATCTCTAGGGTCACATGACAGTGGTTATCCATCGCACTGAAGATGTATAGTTACTAAATAATCCAAAACCATTAGCTTTTTGCCTCTCAGCATCTGGCCCTATATATATACGTTCTCGCTTTTTCCCAACCTTTTCCTCTTTGTTTTTCGATTCCGATGCCCTTTGAGATTTACACCACCCTAACTATCGATTTTTCTACAATATCAACTGGGACCGTTTATCAAAACTTTATCATTGTTGTTATTGTTGTTATTTTACAGGTTTGGTTTCAAAATAGACGTGCTAAATGGAAAAAACGAAAGAAAACAACAAATGTATTTCGTACACCCGGAGCTCTTCTACCTTCCCATGGCCTTCCACCGTTTGGTGCAATGGGTGATGGTTTGTGCGGTTCAAGTATGTTTAGTACGTCGGAATCACGATGGGGTGTTGCTGGGATGGCGACAGGTTAGTTTAATTCAACTTTCTCTGTTAATAAAAATAATCACAAAACACTTCTATTTTTTTTTGTTGAATTTCTATAGGTTTGGGCCAGTTAGGTCAAAGTTCTGTATCTATGAGTGGATTTGGACAATCACTGGGGCAACTTAATCAAAGTTCCGGTTTGAGTCCAGCATTGCCAATTAGTACAGCTGCAGCAAGTACAGTTTATCAAGCTCATTACGGACTTAATTCGTTAGGTAAGACCGTTAATAATCTAAAGTTAGGTTTGTTAATTAAATTACTGTTCTGGCAAAGTTCGATCGTATTGTTTTTCTTAGAATATTCTCTAATTCTTGGCGGTGGTCACAAAAAATTTCAAAAAAAAAAATTAATACATTAAAGAGAAAAAGAGCAGGTTATAAAAACCCTAAGCAAACAAATTCATGTAAATGTTGTGTGTGTTCAGTGTTGTTTCAGGAGTGTAAATCTGTTTGTATTCTATTCATCAATAATTCATATGTATAGAAAGAACACAACTAAAGTTTGAAAACGACTAAAAACTAATAAAAGAAAGACAGGTATTTTAAATATTGGAATTTAATTTTCTATTAAAATCCAGTTATTTGATACTCACTGCAGTAGCATTTGGTAATTAGCAAAGTTACTCATGTTTTGTATAAGTAAACATATAAAAATGAACAAATGCAATAATTTTTAAAGAGTGTTAATTATTTTAAGTAGACGGTAATGGTAATTTTAAACAATTGCCGACTATGAGTAGAACAGAAAGAAAAAACAATCATCTTAAAAATGGGTGTTGTTTAAAATGGATAACTAATAAAAAACGAAACAATAATAATAAAAATAAAATAATAATAACTTCTATCTGTTAGTGAATTTATTATTTACATATTCTGTAATAATAAATTCAAGTTCATTCAATTATATTGCATGTTAGAAATCATGACAAATACGTTAATGTTAAAATATTGTGTGCAGAAGTAATTAGAATGGTTGACGCGTATTTCGGTAGCGGGTAACGAGGTTGTTTCTAATCACTGCTAATTGTATGTTTTGTGGTAGTTGCTTTTCTAGCCTTCCATTTATTCTCCATAATGAAATGTCCTCTTTATATATTCCTCTATGTATATACAATACATATGTTATATCTATGTAAGCATACATGTAGTGTTTCTTTAAGTTTGCAGTGAACAACGGCTGCGGAATGCAGCACTGACTTGTTACTTTCGACCAAAGGTGTCAAAAGTAAATGTCGTGGGTTTGTTTGACTTTAGTTTATACGATTCTATACAGCAAATGTTTAAATATACCTTTTTATACATAGATTTTTTTTTAATGAACAAATATGAATAATGTAAATGTAATACAAATTGAAAAAAAAAATGCTTTATCATATTTTTAACCGTTTTATGACGAATTTTTGCTCACTGAGAACACCTAGCGACGATACCTTACGACTGGCTGAATTCTTCTTTAGTATTTAGTCATCAAATGATCAAAGATTGAGAAACAAACAAAAATTTCAGAAGCTGTTTCGGTGCTTCAAAGCTACAAAGCATCTGTGCAATTACTTTTACAGCTAAATCATTTTTTAGTTGCTACATTTAGCTTCCTGAAATATACAGATTATTAACAACTTTTTATCTATGATGAAACACACTGTATGACAGTTATCGAGAGGCAATTTTTAGTTTTGTCGCTAGTAAAACGGAGAATTAAATGCCCTAGAACGCCTCATTTCAGATTTTGATAGGGACAAAGTTTTTGGAATGAAAGAAGCAGGTTTTTCATTTATTATTAAGTCAAAAATGTGCTACTATTTCACGAATATGTTCCGAAGAATGGATTCAACAACTGTGTCCTTCTGAAAGACCGTCCCGTTTTAACAACCCACGTAAAGACTGACTCCTCAGGCTACAAGAGATACATTCCACACAACGAGTTATATTGCTGTAAATCGGAGGAAAGTCTTGGAATGCAAAATATCAACAGAAACATTTTACAGCCGGATTTCATTTTCTAGCTTACATTCATTTATTCTAAACCGACGTCTATTATTTACTGCAGATCACAACGCTGCCAGAAATGCGTAGTGTCAAGATATCGAATCGAGATTTTGTTTGTGGGTAAATGATGATTGTAGGAGTGTTCGACGATATCAAGAAGAACTGCACGATTTGCAGCTCACTGTAAGACGACACACAACCTTGACATCGGCTATCAAGATTTGAGTAGGCGCATATTGCTTTTGGTGTTGATATTGATAAGGGTACAATTGTTGGAATGAAAGAAGTAGGTCTATTCTTTCATGAAACCGGTAGTAGAAGATTAAATCCAGACCATACTTCCATTGGACGGTTATGGTTCGCATGGTTTGAAGAAGAGATTCAGCGACGCACACCACGAAAAGGTATATAGAGAAAACTCAGTTGGCAACATTGACCTGGCCTGCAGGGTTACCAGACTTATGGCCGACCGAACATGTCTGCAATGTGAGGGATCGGAGATACAGAAATTTAGCGAGAGCCCCTTGACAATCTGGATGATCTGTGACAACTCAAAGTTGCATTGAATGAGAACCTTCAAAAGGACATAGACTGTCTCATACAAGGCATGCTAAGGAGAGTAAATCTTTGCATTGTTCAACGTGACTCAATTTATCGAAATTTCAAATACATAGCTTTATTTTTACTAGGTGGTGCATTTAATATCAAACTAGCTCGTGAGTGTAGTTCTTTGGCCAAATTTGCCTGTTATCAGTAAAATTTTCGATTTTCATATCATTCTTGTCATATAAACTCATTAAAAATGGGTGAAATAAGTAGAAAATATTCATCTAAAATCTCAACTCAATCCAAAACAGGGCTTTAAAACATTGTAACAGTATGGTTTATTGATTCTATATCGAGACACTAAAAATAGACTGTTACAGATATTTTTTGAATGGGATCCTCTAATATTTGTTAACAGAAAGGATTTGCAAGAGGGATAAATTATATGGGTTATTTTTTATTTATGATTATTCAAAATATTACAGTCTACAGGTTTATTTATTATTATTTTTATATAGAATGTTCAAAACTTCAGAAAAACTGAATTGGAACATACATGAACAACGAAGAAAACAATAATTGTCTAAATTTGGTGTATTTTCACAGTTTATTCTACATTTTGTGCAGGTAGTAAATATTTAAATTAGCTAGTGAAAGTGGAGAAATGATACTGCTTTTATACAGAATTTTCTAATATATTTCTACAGTAGAACGACTATTTAATAAAAAATTGCTAAATTTTACTAAAACGGTCCTGCAATATGAAATTACTACATTGATTAGAAAATATAGATCCAGTTTTTTAACGCCCCGGAAGTAGCACAAAAATTAAAAATTTAGTCGCATGGCTGATGTTAATCTTTGAACATAATACAGTTGAAACATTAGCAAATCCGACGGCAGAAGACTGAAAAAAAGTTCATAACTGTTAAACAAAATCAAACACTATTCGTTCACCTGATATTCATCGATTTAAATACAAAATCAGAAATTGTTTAAGTAACACTTAAATTACGTTAACGGACAATATTCTCTTTGCGACACATTATTTTGCATTTTGTAGATAGTAGAGAATAATAAACAGACAAATACTGGAGATTCGCCTTCTTCTTCTTTCCGTTTCCGTTTTTTATAAAGACAAGATGAAAAGAATGATGGCAAAAATGCCCTTGTAGTTAGTAACCAACAAAATTTGTTATTTGCATGAAACAGACAACGAAAAAGATGTGTATAGTTGTCGCAATAGAGGTCAGTGACACGACAAGTTCGTATTTACTAATTACAATTAATGTTGAAAATGGATGACTCTGATGTTGCAAATATATTCGATTTTAGGTAAAACATGTTACTCTTTTCCCCCCGAATCAATAAAATAATTGAGGCTGACGTATGCACAATCTTATTTCAATCTCACTGATTTTTCGTTACTTTTTGTTTCTTTTGTTTAAAACAATTACTTATTCAGAATTTTAAACTGTTAACTATAATTTCAAAAATCACTAGCCGTTTTTTGTGTCTTCCAATGGCCACTAACAACAACGATACTTTTATTTTTTAGTTCACAGATGAGGGAAATATAGGGTTAAAATGAACCAGTCGGTATATAAAGGAAGGTAGTTTTTGTTAGATGATTAATTAATGTAATGTTGGCAAAATGTGGATTAATCATCGCTATTCGCTTCATTGTTAATTGCCTGTTCTAAATATAAAAATTCTGATTATGGCCAATCTATCATTCTCTTATTTGTTTTATAAACAATGCGATATAAATTATTAAATTTTTCTCATGTAACTATTGTGGAAAGTAGCTATACAGTGTTGGTATTTCAAATGCAAACATTAGAAAAAAGACCAACATCTTCTTCTTTTAGGGGTTCCGCATAAGTAAGAATGAGATAAACATAAAATAAGCGGTCAGTTGTCTAAGAATTCTACCTACTCTTGTAGCTTTCTTTAAATATCACAGCCCCTTCCATCTTTGTCATAATCATGGCGGAACAGCAGCGGGCAAATCTATCAGATAAAGACAAAATCATCTACATTATCGGTATTTTTTCCAGTATTCGCATTTGAAAAGCTCTGTTTGTAGGTAACTGTATTCCATGATTCTTTTCCGTTTAATAATAAAAAAAAATACAGGATAAGTTTGGTTGTAGCACTCAAAATACGTATTTGGTGACTAACTACTACCT
The DNA here is from genome assembly GCA_037414755.1 of Lydus trimaculatus. NCBI lineage: Eukaryota > Metazoa > Arthropoda > Insecta > Coleoptera > Meloidae > Lydus > Lydus trimaculatus. The sequence continues at coordinate 39,300 of JAZBGY010000116.1, read as the reverse complement.
TTGCCTCCTTAAACTCTCTTATACAGTCCTGTTAGTATTAACAATCAAATAATCAATAATGCTCTTTAAACGGACACCTTATTACTATTTTGTTTAATTCGAAATATGCATCTGTAAGAATACCTTGAACACCGACCGCTAATTTATAAATTTAATAAGAAATCAATGAATAAATAAATAGGCAAATCTGTATTTATTTAAAATAAAATAAAAAAAAAACATTAATTTTATTTGCATACCCATTTCCATTTTTATTATGTTTTCACCTTTAAATTTATCTTGTTGCAGGTGATAGCATGATGACGTACTGTAATAACGGCGTCGGTAGTGGCGGCGGCGGCGGCGGCGCTAGTGGAGGTGGTGGTGGTAGTAATAATAATAATAATAGTAGTGGTGGTGGTGGTAGTGGTGGAACTGGTAGTGGTGGTAGTGTCGGTGGGACGGGTGGTTCAACGCCTCCACAAATACCGTGTTCAAATTCAGCTACACCGCCAGTGGCGGCGGGCACCTCCCCCAACGAACAAGAGGAGGATGTTTGGCGTGGCCATAGTATAGCAGCACTACGACGGAGAGCTTCCGAACTAAATGCCGCCATACCATCTTATCTACAAATCAACTATGATACACACAATAATGCTTCTGTATATTAGTTGGGGGCTGATTGATGTTCTTTTGAACATACATTCGCACAATAACAAAAAAAGAAGAAGATGATGAAAAAAAAACAAGAAACAGAAATGAACAAAAAAAAAGACTTTGACGCCTATATTTTTCACGACATAATATCATTTAAAGCTTCACTAAATAATTGTAATAATATGTGAACAATTGTTTTTCTAATGTTTCTCTAACAACAAATCTAAATTGACTCCTCATTGTTAAACAATTAGACATAAAAAAGGCATCTCCTATACTTGTTTAATCAAACAAACAATTCGTACTTATGGCGTCTATGTATACGATGTAATATAAATTATTGTACAGAGTAAATTGTATGTTGAATGGATCCCATTATTAGTGTGATGTGTTAATTAAGAATTAACAGTAATATTGATAACAATAATAATAATAATAATAATAATAATCAATGTCCTTAGAGTAGGGGTGTAAGAAAAACTATATTATAGACTTTTCCTGGAGTATACAACGTAAATAAACAAAAAAAAAACACTATTGTCTAAAAATTCTGATCGAAAGTATACGCTGTCTTTATTGTAATACATACTTATATTGAACAAAACAAAAAGATAATAAATAAAATAAGTTTTAAAAAAACGGAATTTGGACTACTAGCCATACCCAATGTCGGATTAAAAAACTATGGGAGCTGATGCTTCAACTAAGTCTAGGCGCCACAATCCAGCCCTTTATATTGATCTCAAAAAACTCATGCATATAAATATAGAAAAAATCTAGATATTTTCGGTCCTAGACCACTGGGCCCCTTTTGTAATCGGGTCCTAAAGTATGTACTACTTGGCTCCCAATTTAATTCGGCATTGGCTATACGAAGCGATAATAGCATAAATTCCAATGATATAAAGTTACAAATAGTTAGATGATCAACAATTAAAATTAATGAATTTTTAAATAAAACTACTGTATACCTATGTATTATAAATGAAATTGAACAGTTTAAGTTTCATTATTATAATAATTATTATGTAATGAATACGTGTACAATTAAAGAATGTTTCATAAATGTAGCCAAGCAATTTTTATTTATTTAACCCTTCATTATCGATAACAAATATGGGCTGATTGAGAGACAAATTTGAGTTTCAAATTGTAAACCGGCTCTTGTAAAATTTAGTTTGTTTTTTCAGTATTACAAATTCCTGTAAAAGTAGACAATTGTTATTACAGTAGTCTGCATGATTAGTTTGCCTACCGCCTACTAGAGGGCACAGCTTGTCAACGGTAAAATGAGGACCGATCGTCATTAATACAGGTTTCTGTAAATTGTAACTACAACAACTGATATTTTTCTATTGAGGACGTCCAGTAGAGGCAGTTCTCAAAACTGTTTTGTTAATTCATAACTTTACCTACGTCATTATTCTGAACAAACATGCTTTCGAAATGCCAGACAGTATTTAAAATTTCAAGAACTTCAGAATTACGTGGGACGTGGGCCATAGGCAGTGACGGAGTCAGGCGTCTGAGGGCGTCCTTTTCATGACTTCGCTTAAGTTTTGTTCGTGAAACAACAACAAATGTTTTCAAAATGTAAAAATATACAATTAAAGTAAACTCTACTTAATTTTTGTCTTCCCTTACTAAATCTCGACTTAAGGTCGGTTTAGTTTTGAATCAACTTCAAATTCCTCAAACATAAGACTCATTTTAATGAAGGTAGATTTAAGTGTCTGGTCAAGTAAAATGAGCCTCAAGTACAAGGAACATAAGGTTATTTTCAATCAAAGTCGAGTTTTAGAAAGGGAAGATAATGCAGACTTAAAAACCATTAATGCTTAATTACTTTGGGTTCTTTCAGGATTTTTTTCCTCTGAAAAAGAAACTATCTAAAATCGGAGCAACAAAGATAGTTTTTCACTTTATTGATAATAAACAAACAAACAAATCATTAAATAAACATTAACGAGCAACACATAATCAGTGGTGTACTGAGTAGGTTTTAGTAGGTTCAGCGGAACATGATCAAAGGCTCCGAAGGGACCCGGCGTTCGAGAAAGAAACACCCATCAAGTACCAAAATCCGTGCAGGAACTAACTGTTATTATTAATTTAGTAATAAATTCTGTAGCATTTGATCCTCGATTTCCGGTATAATCCGGCATTGGATAACAATTAAAAAGATAACAGTGGGATTTTGATTATAAATATGCAACAATAAAATGTATAGGTGTAAGGGTGTGAAACTCAATATATATTTCAAAAATTATAGACTTCAGTTAAGAAGAGAGAAATCAGCTATGCAAATGTTTATCATATAATAGGTAATATTTTAAGGCCCGTATTGCAAATCGGAACTAGGCATCATCAATTTGTCAGTACGTTCTTGCAATATAACCTTATATGTATACCAGGGGTGGCGGGTGGCCAAACTTTAGATCACTGAGGGCGGCCATTTTTTGAAATCAGTGTTCCCCAAGCGGTGTGCCGTGAGAGGATTGCAGGTGTGACGCGAATTCGGTTTTTGCTTCGCACCAAATGAGAAAAACAGCGAATTAGAAACAATTAAATACGGAAATGGCTGGGAAACACTGTTTTAAATTATAGCCAGCGATCTACCAACATCGTATGTGTTAGGTGATAATAAGATCACAAACTGTGTGAGACTGGTATCAGAGATGTGTATAGTCGTTCCGGTGACTTAAGGGACTGACTTTAGCAATAAAATTAGGACACAATAGATCGGTATGAAAGAACTTTATAAGAGTGCTGAAATATTGCTAGTAATATATTTCAAAAATTTGTAACGATTTTTGTAGAAAAACTACCTGCTTTGTGAGAGTTCGATCCGTTTGCATATTTTTACAAAAACATCTGTTTATGCTTGCCCATGACAAATTTTTTAAATTCACTACTGGCAATGTTTCAGCAATATATCAAGTTCTTTCATACCGTATCTATTGTGTCCTAATTTTATTGCTAAAGTCAGTCTTTTAAGTCACCGATGCGACTATACATACATATTAACAAGCGGGCGGCTAAAATAGTTACAAGGTCGACCAGTCGACATTTTGACCATCCCTGCTATTTACGCATCAGAAAATTCACCCTCCAAAAAACAGAACACCATCTATATATTGTTTAATCAAACAGTGTGCGTTGTTTTTCCTAATTTGCCAATTACGTACGTACAATTTAATTAGCTGTGTACAAAATTAATTAAATCTAGGTAGGTATATACTTTAAATTCTAAAACGATTGTTTTTCATTCGAGTAATTATCAAATTGTTAAACAATACCACCCATGGACTTATGGGTCCATGCTACTATCTTTCAGTTTGGAGAAGGTTTTTCTTTAATTCGTAAAATTTAATAGTGAACTGTGTTAGTGTTAATGATTGGTGTTTAAATAGAGAGTGATAGTGTAAAAAAGAAATAAAGAAAGAAAAGGGATATGGACGAATTTGATAAATCTGATAATGAATACTTCAATGTCGCCGAAGTCTGAGTGAGTAAAATTAATAGATATTTATTTTCCTTCATTTTTCATAAATTTACAATTGTCAGGATATCCTGATTGGATGTTCTATTATTATTTTGGTGATACCTAAATATTTTGTTATCAAAAGGTGTGAAAAATAGAGGTTATAAAATAGTATAATCTAGATAGGGAGGTCAATGAACTATAAATCATAAAATAACGTGTTTGTGGTGCAACCGGTGGCGTACTGAAAGTACCAGGCGCGCGCATATCGTGCCTCCTCGTTAAGGGAGAAGGGAGCCTCGACCTCAGTTTCCTGTTTAGATTATTGGGAAATCAGGTACTTCTGCTTGCGAGTGTAAATTATCAGTTCTAATATTTACACAACAACCTAACAATTTTGAGTTAGACTGCATGAGTACGCTTTCTATTCAATTTTTGTAAAAAAAAAAAAACATTGTTACACTTACCAGTAAACCTTACGATGTATATAGATAGAGAAGCTCATTCTAAAGGACAGGTGTTTCGCTGTTTGTACCCATACTCAAGTTCAAGGGAGTAAATTGGGGTTGAAATTCATCCTGCAAAATCAGTTTTTCCCAAATATCTCGAAAACGGCTTAATATTTTTTGATCATTCGAACGTTAAATAATAGCGACACCTAAGCATTATAATGCTGCATAAACTAATTTTCAGTGGACTATTTGAGGGTGCAGTTATAAGCAAATAAATGTCATTTTTTTGGGTTTTTCACTCTTTTCGACCCTATGGCCAAGTTTATAGATCTGGAATTTTTTAACGACCTGCAAATTGAAAACTGTAAGTAACCTGTTTTTGGAATTTTCTATATATTTCATAATTAGGGGTGGAACTCGTACTCAGGGATAAAACTTTGGGGGTGAATTTCGCCTAATTGTAAAGAATTTTCTACTTTAAACTTGATAACGGGCACGAACGGCAAAATACGTGTCCCTTATAATGAGTTTCTCTATCTATATACCAAAAATCATTAAAATCGGGAGTTTTCACCTCGTAAAGTTTGCTTATTAGGCAGTCCAGCAAACTTCTAACTCAAAAGCAGTAATAAAATAACAACTGCATCGAAAACTGTATTAAACTGCATGCGCGTTAGAAAGAAGCAGCATGAAAAAATCCGAATAACTCAAAAACAAAAGAATATAGCATGGATCTAACTACATCACCGTCTGATTTGTCCTAAAACTGTAGCAGTAGAATGTGCTCTCAATTATTTTGTTCAATTATTACTCTTAGGAATTACCCTTAAATACCATAGAGATAATGACCCATCCTGTATAAACAGGGACACAAAGTGCATATTTAAAATCCCTTTAGTGTTTCAAATTTAGAGCAAATTACTAAATTGAAGTCTTATAAGTCCTATAAGTCTTATATCCCTTTGCCAGTATCTAAAATTTTTTGAAGGACAATTGAGATTCAGCCGATTACATTTAGGCAACTTTATGGCTTAATATACGAACTTATAGTAAAATGTTGCCCATATTGTTGAATAGTTATACTGAAATCAGTGTTAATTAATTCTAGTTTAACGAACATTAATTTAAGTTTTACTAAAAAAAAAAAAACAAAACATTGACGCAGCATGTTTAGGACTTACAAGGAAGGTCATCCAACTGACGCTTTCGAATCAGGGTTATTTTTTTTCGTATTTCATAAGTACATAGATGTGAAAGTAAGAGCACTCATGAAAGATTTGCTGCCTAGATGCGTATTTAAGGGGTGAAATTAATTCCTAAAGAATCGATATTTGTTTCGTGTCGTCTCGAAAAGTAAAACTACAACGTCATAATTTTTTATTTTATTTTCGCTTTACGAGGGCATAAAAATCAGAAATTAGTGAAAAAGATATCACAAGCTTTTTACATAAAAATTTACTTTTATGGTATAGTAAACTTGACTAATTTCTTACAGTGGCGTAGCTACAGTGGGTAGAAAAAATGCGTATTAGCGCCTAATAGCTGGGGCGTTTTTTCTTAATATATTAGATCCTAATATGAGGTAGCTATCCCTATTCCTATGCCTGTTATTTTTTAGTACAAATGACTATGTACTCATCTAAGGGTTGGAGAAAAGTGGTGTAATTGGGACCGTGTTTTGTTCGGCAAGTAGAAGTTACAGGTTCGTATCCCACAGGTCGAATTGAACTATTTCATTCTGCTATTAGAGGATAATTAACTTTATCTTATTATTAATTTTAGTATCAATTAGTAATTAATTAATTGATTAGTTCATAATTGTTTTTTGTTTTCTTTGGTTGCACGTTTTCGTTAATTTACATAATTTTTAACGACATAAAATTACTTATAATCGTTAATGTAAACAACGTTCTTGTATAATTTTGTTAAAACGATCAAGATGAAAGCCTTAATAACGGTTTGTCGATTAAAAGTCACTTTGGAGGAAATGTGAGTTGATCAACTTCATCAAATAATCAAAAGTTGTTTAATATAAAAATATATACAGACTGTTTCAGCTAACACTGTACGGGTATCGTAATAAAAGCAGTTCTGATCAACAAGTAGAGGTCAGTGGTCACATCTTATTCGGAAGAAAGACACAGTAACACACAGATCATCCACTTTCAATGCCAATTGTTTTGTAGTAAACACAATCGAGCCGTGTCACTAACTTATTTATCAATCTTTTTCGACCAATCGGACATGAAAAATATGATCACTCACTCCGGATTTTCAGCTAATTATAGAGCATCTTTTTTCACTATTCTACAATTGCTGAAAGTTACAAGCCGTTTTTTCCATCTCCTAAAAGCTTCTTAAGTCGGTGGGGTTAAGTGAAACAGTCTGTATTAGGACAATTGTGAAGTAACTATCAAATAAAACTCAACGAGACTTATTTCATTTTTCCAAGAATTCTACCATATTCTTGAAGTTTAATTTATATGAAATACGTTAGATCTTATTTTATAATTTTTGAAGCACGACTTTTATTATAAGTTTCTACGAATTCCATTCTATAATTCAATTCATAAAGTTTTACATATGAATTACAAGTGTTTCTACAAGTTCTATGAAGCTTTTGAATTCTTTGTAATGCAATACTTGTGTACAATTTTGAGAAAATTTCTAAATAAATCAATTGAAATTAACATACAAATTTATAATTTCCAATTAATTTTCCATGTTGACAATATGATGTTTAGATAATTAAAATGGTCTTTATTTGCGACAATTGATTTATGTATTTCGTACGGTTAATTGCGGTTGAATGTATAAGAGTTTTGTTGTTAGAAACCATTCATTCTATCCTAACTTAACAAACACCCACCAGATCAAATTACATAATGTTAAAGTGGTTTCCTCCTTTATATCCATGGATTAAATTATCAACTATCGTTCACTTAAGTGCATTACCTATCAACAGTAAGATCGAGTATCATTTCATCTATATTTACGATATTCAATTTTGGTAGTTTAGTCTTCTTTTATGGTTTCATTTTTCAATTTTTCATCTAATTTTATCCATAATAACACATATACAGGATTGGCCAAAAGTCACGGAACAGTCACATATCTCCGGATTACGTAAAGGTAAAAATCTGATTTTTTGCGTGTTTTGGTAAACTTGGAATTTCCAGTTCAACCGGAAGTAACTGTCAACTTGCTTATTTCAAAACGAATTTTTGGGCATTTTTCAATTCTACACATTAATCTTGACTATACTGTATTAGGTTTCCCTTTACCTAAAATTAACAGTTTGTGAGATATTTAAATTTTTTGATCTTCAAAAATATCTTTTTCACCTCAAATCTGAAGTAATTTTAAGAGTAGTACCTTACTTTATCTTAGTGTAGCTAATAAAAAAAGGCCTTTTTGTATCAAATAACTAACTGTTACTCGGAAATGAAATTAATTTTCAGAATATTAACGTGACATTAGACTATTTAAAATTTAATGAAAATGAAAATCAAAGAAAATGTAATATTTCACAAACGGTTAAAGTTAGGTATAGAGAACCCTAATTTAGAATAGTTAATTTTAATATGCAGAATTGAAATAATCTAAAGAATAAGCAAGTTGACAGCTACTTCCGGTTGAACAGGAAGTATCAACAAAAAGAAAACTACTATCTCCAAAAATTCAGATTTTCAACTTTATGAAATTCGATTCGATCGATCTCGAACTTTTGTCCAACCCTGTATCTTTACATCTGGTTTATAGCAGTTGTGTAGGGTAATTTTTAATTATTCTAGATTGGATATCAGGGATATGGATGTGCAAATATTGGTAGCGTTAGTGTTGCAATACATGGAAATTAATTAAGTATCGATTCTAGTTTGGTAACGTTCGTTCGACTAATGTCAGTGTGTACAATAGTGTAAAACCGACACATGCAAATTTTATTCGATTAGAATACTTATACTTGTTAAGATTAATTATTGAAATTACCATTTCTATATACGGATTGATTTGATTAATATTCGATTGAAAAATCTATGAAAACATCCTTATCGTTAAGATAAAATTAGCTTTCACGTGATATCTGTTCGATTAACATTTACAGGATATCTTGTGGAAGCTCTACAATTATTTAATTTGCTATGCCAGATATTGTTACTAGAGCTATGTTTTAACATTCAAAATAATGCATGCATGTTCGAAATTGACTTGAAATACTTCTATAGAGTCTCTAGAACCACCTCCGGGATCAACAAATCTTTCAGATTTCTTTTATCGGAACTACACCATCAACAAGTCAATAAGTTATTGTAAAATTTATAAACAACAACATCAATAAGCAAGTAGAAACAAACTGGGCAATTTGTTAAAACAAAATCGATAATAACTGAAAGTTGAATAGATTGAATTTAACGGAAAATTTTGTCGAATTTTTGAAAGTATTTACATACTTTTTCCCTATTCTGATATTTTATTCTGCCATGAAATTTGAAAATTTTCATTTTATATTAGATTGAAATACAACCCTTGAGCAATCTAGGATAATAGTATTTCTAAGGACATTGTCCAGAATGTGAATAGCGGTATAGTATACGGTATATATACGTATACGTTACTATCAAGATTGGAAAGCTTGATGTAATTTACCGGTTCATCTGATTTAAGTGAATATACTTAGAGGGTTAGTACAAATTATTGTGATAAGAATCTAGATTAGTTTGGAATTTCTATTTTGTATGTAGGTATTTAACAACAAAAAACAAAAACTATACTTAAGGTTTTGAATGAAAAGTAGAGGAAAAAATTAATCTTTGGCATTGTATCCGAAGCGGAAAATCCGCATCGTTACTTGATAATAAACTTCCGATTTCCGGTTGAAACTATCCCATTTACTGCAGTCTGGAATTCTAGTCAGTGATTTAACATTGTTTCAATGGTAATTAATGGTTAGTAGGAAAAGTTAATTGGTTTACGTACAAAAAGCTGTTTCTAACTTTAACTTATATTTAAATGTATTGTAGATAGGTATATATGTATACAAAAAGAGAGAGAGAGAGAGAGAGAAACTATTCTTAAATTGGGTTTAGTTTAAATTGGAAAATTTTAATTTCTATTATTAATATTTATTTACAACTCTCCCAGAGTATGAAAGGTTCTCCAACTATTTTGAACTGAATTCTCCATAGTTGTATTGTGGTTCCAAGTTATAATTATGAATAGAATAGAATAGAACTAGGCTGGTGTGTATGAGATATGAGTTGAACGGACATCATTATTTATGTAGATAAATTACAATTAGTGAAATTTAACCGAATAGGAAAGTTTAGATGCTATTCGTAATCTACATATCTCTCTATATATATATGGAATTGTCTAAATTTTCAGATTAGAATTCTATTGAAAATTAAATTAGAAAATAGAATATAATTTTATTTCGTAACATGTCCACTATTTTAATTGTTTCAAATGATTATTTTGAAAATGTTCAATTTACTCACCTGGCGCATCCACCACATTTACACCATCCTTTCACAAACAGAAATCGATTGAGATTTTTAGACAACCCGGTCGTCTCTTCCTCAATTTCAACTTATATTGATGTAATTTAAGGTCGATGTTGTTTCAAATAAACCTAATACGAAAATTTGCATTCTACTTGGACAATTTAAGTAGGCAACCTTCCTAAATAAACTCTTCAAGATACTTATCTAACAAATAAGACTAAAAACAAGTTTTAGTATCTTTAAATTAAACAATACAAGTGCTTCTTATTCAAACCGATGTTAAAGATTACTAATAAAATAAATACAATGATTTTTCTTACAAAAAGGTATAAATTCTATGAAAACGATCATTGGGATCACGTTTCGAGTTTTTCGAGCCTTGAACAAATAAATGCCAGTCGGGTTTCCGTTATATGTAAAAACAACAGTATGTCGTTCTTTTCAGTGTACTTTAGACACGTGCTGATTTTGCGTAATAGTGAACGTGGCCCTGTAGATCAGAGAAAGTAGAATTATTTCTTTTATAAACAATTACTTAATAATAAGAAATTGTTTGTTGCGGTATTCTATAGATTGCTCTAGATTCTCCATAATATTACGCAAAAATAAATGAATTGCACCATTTAGCCAATATGATTTTGAAAATCTGGCAAATCATTGGTTTACTAGAATTGTTAGCAAGAAGACGCTTTTATGATTTCATGAAATCAGTAGATGATTAAATCAAGACTATACTGCCTAGAGACCGAAAGGTATCTAGAGCAAACTCAGTTGCTAATATTGCCCTGGCCTGCTCAGTCACCAGACTTATCGTCGATCGAACATGTCTGGGACAGGATATTTCTCATTTGGATGAGCTGCGACATTAATTCGGGATGGCATAGAATGAGATCCCTCCACAGAACATAGATTGTCTCTTCCAAAGCATGCCAAGCAGAGCAAATCCTTGGGTTTCTCAACGTGTAATAAGGTAAGTGGTAGCTTTTTTGCTAGGTGTATTTCATATGAAACTGAGCGTATATCGGAAGGGTAAATTGATAAAACATGTGATAATTCGTCTGTAGGAGTAGAAAAATGCCTAGCTTTAGGGATTGATCGTTTGTAAACTTTCTGGCGCATCCACCAATTTTCGCGTCGTTTAAAAAGAAATTGCCATTTCATTACTTCTACTTTTCTAAGTTTTATTTACTTATTCGTGACTTTATAGACAACGTAGCTTTTAAAGATCTCTATTACATTACGTTTCTAATGTTGCAATTCCTAAAAACAATAAAATGTCTGAAGTAGTTGTCTTTTTCTTTCAAAGTTGTCAATTCTTGTTTCTTTAAAGATATAATTAAGTTGTATTTTCCGTATTTTTGAACAAAATAGATTACATTGATGCAATGACCTCTCTCTCTCTCATTGTTTCACAAAACAAAACTAAAAAGTATACAATACTTTGTACATCTGATCAGATCCATACATCCGATTTAAGTTTAGTTTATCCTTCACTGGCGCCAAACTAATTGAACGACATTCCTGTTGGGTTTTATTCATAATTATGTATGTTTAACGTTATTTTGTTGTATTGCGTCAATGAATTGAGTGTCGTTAAAACCGGGTTATTGATGGCGTTATATTCGAATGGTTATGTGTATTTGTTATTTTATTGGTGGTATGATTCATAATTTGGATTGAAGAGAAAGACTGTAAAGGTTTAGGAATATTTATTTACAATATAGTGGAAAATATGGTTCTTCAATACATAGAATTTTATCAACATTTGGCATTTACATATTTTATAATTGATCTAATATAATATAAACATTTTTATTATCATTTATCTAGAAAATCATGATCATTCTGTGTTGAATGATAATAATTATCGGTTTGTTTTAACCATTTAACTTTAATCATATCACTACCTTTCTCAGCAATCATAATAGTTGGTGCATTTGTATTACCACGTACAACAATTGGCATTATAGATGCGTCAATAACTCTTAAATTTTGTATACCATATACTGATAATTCATTATCAACAACAGCATAATGATCATGTTTTGGTCCCATTTTACATGTACCACTAGCATGAAAGATTGTTGTTGTATATGACATTGCTATACACATCCAATATTCATCACTACCAAAATGATAATTTTGACATGCCGGCCATGGTTTTGCTAATAAACTATAACCTAATTTACGTAATGAATGTGTTTTTAATAAGTTCAAACCTTGTTTTATACCCTCAATGATACGTAATAGATCGATGTGTTCAAAAAATGTATTTGCATGTATTAATGGTGGACCAAAGATTGGATCAGTTGTATTTAATTGTATATAACCACGACTTTTTGGATTTAATAAAATCGGACGTAACATTATACCATCATAAATAGTTAAAGGACTTACATTTGTTTCAGCACTTAAAATCGGATCTTTTATTAAATCTTCAACATTTGTCGTATCTAATGAATATTGAATATCAGGACGATCAAATTCATGTTCGTATTTTGTTTGAACGAAAGCATTCACTTGAAGTGGTCCTGTTGATGATAATGGTCCTTTACGAGTTTTCTTATAAAGGTAAATATCTTCATTTAATTGTTGTTCATTAACTAAAGTTGATGTTTTGTTGGTTAAAACAAAAACAACACCATCTATTGTTGTATGATCTTGTAGATTATAACCGACTTTTAAATCTTTTATAATTGGTATATTGTATTTGAATAATTCTTCAGCAGGTCCCACACCACTTAACATTAGTATTTTTGGTGACATTATTGCTCCACAAGATAGAATTACTTCTTTTTTTGCAATTGCTTGGTAAAATTTACCGTTTCGTAAATACTCAATTCCGTATGCGATTTTTGTTTTTGGATTAATCAAAACACGAATAACGTGAGAATTAGTTTTTATTGTTAAATTTTTACGTTTTCTACGTATTGGACGTATAAAAGCTATATTCGTACTAAATCGCATTCCATCTTTTTGTGTAAATTGAAGTAAACTAGCACCAATCAAATGTTCACTATTTTGATCTAAAATCTCCAATCCTGTTTCTTCTAATGCTTTCAATAATGCTACAGTATTGATATCTTGATAATCAAATCTTTGAACATTTAAATAACCATCAAAACCATGATAATTGAGATCAATATGTAGATGATCACGATTTTTTTCTGATTTTATAAAATATGGTAAAATATCTTTATATGACCAACCATGATTGCCCATCTCTTCCCATTCATCGTAATCTTTCGGATGACCACGTGTATAAATCATATAATTTACAGTTGATGAACCACCCATAACTTTACCACGCACCCATAAACATTGACCATTACGTCTAGCACGACAACTATGCGGACTTGGTTGTGTCATAAATGCCCAATCAATGTTAGAACGTTGTAGTAATCGTGGAAATGATGGTACATCAGCTATTTCTGGTTCTTCATCACCAGCCTCCAATAACAAAACCTAAGACAGAATTCAAATAAATAGTTGGTCGTTAGTATTGAATGTAATTGGAGTTTTGTAATTAACGAATCAATCACTTGTATTGAAGGGGTTATTAACTTAATTTCAAGATTAGCGTGAATATTGATGAAAAGTCCCAACAGTCTACCAAACTAGATAACTGTTTGTAGTTTATGTGGCACTTTCGGATTGGTTATAACAGATTTTTTAAACAATTCTTAACTGATTTATTAACGTTGCTATTTCCTATACTGATTCGATACACTTTTTGTCTATTGATTTATTTCTACTTTCACATTAAATTCTATACAGTTATTTTTCGTTTATTCAAACTTTCATATGTTTCCTCAATTTCTGCATTTTTTAATAACTTATTAACAATCAACCGCATACCATTAATTATATAGTTTACATTGTTTTTGTATTGGTAATTTCTAATGGTGGATTTACACAAAGCCGGTGGAAGCCGCCCCTCGGACACCCCAAGTCAAAAGAACCTTCCTTATACGAAAACAAAACAAGGGCATTTTATAACAAATCTATTATTTGGGTGGCCCATATCCACTCTCAGTTAGCATAATTCTAGTTCCACATAAAAATACAAACACAGTTAACCTTCCTCTATGAAGCATTTAATTCGTTCCGCGTTAAACCAAATTGTATTTGGGAAGTTGCGCGTTAGTTGATTGCTTAAGTGATTTATTTAAATTGGAACACAAATAATTTATAACGCAACGGAATCTATTAAGATTCAATTTGTCATTTGTAATTACGTCTTTTTTTCCAATTCTAGTTTATAGTGAAAAAATACAAAGATAGTAGTAGGCAGATAGAATATAAGAGGTTTTAGAAATTTCTTGCTTGTAAATAGAAAAAAAATAAAAATTCATTGTAGGGTGTTTTTTTTTTTGTTATCAATAGTATTGGAAAAATCCCATTCAATTATATTCAGCGGAATGAAGAAAAAAGAGAACCACAAAAAACGGATCTTTTGTTTGTACCTACGTAATGATTATCAAAGTATTTGCAAAATAAAAAGGTTTTTGTAATTAAATTTTACTGAAAACTAATAATGGAAATTAACGTTTGAATGAATCTATCTCCTAATTAGGGCGTGTTAACCAAATCAAAAAATGAATCAAGTGTTAAAAAGAACGTGTTACACGAGTAGCAAAATATTCATAGTTTTTGTCTTATACAGGTTGCGTCAGCCAAGTGAGTACATAGGAAAAAGTTAGAACGAGATAGAGAAAAACTGGCCAATCAGATGTGCAAGAATGGGGGCTGTAGACCCCTCCCATCAGTAGCTGAATTCCAAAACACCATTGCCATTTCCTACATAAAAATTCAACCTATCTAGCAGATGATAAATATTTGCTGTCTTTGTTAGGAGCATAAGGAATATTGTGAAACTTCAATGGCACATGGACAGGCCAAACGTATCGGACGAAGATCGAAGTAAATTCTACCTGCCAAATATTTTTATTTTACTTTCTTAAAAGACACAAACTAACAGATGACAAATATTTGTTGTCTCTGTCAGGAGCACGGGGAATATTGTAAAACTTCAGTGGCACATGAACATGCCAAATATATCGGACGAAGATCGAAATAAATTCTGTAAAAGAGAGACTGGCAAACTGAATGGTGGTTGCACAGTTTTTCTTTATCTCGTTCTAACTTATGGAAAATAAATGATTAAGGGCGGTGACCATGCTTTTTCCTATGTAGTCACTTGGCTGGCGCAACCTGTATATTATGTCAAAAGCATATTTGTAGAATATCATGTTGTACAAAGTTTTAGATCTTTCTAGGTTTTGTTGACAAGAGTTCAAACAGACGCTTATCTCATTTAAAAAGACAATTTTACTTCTAGAAGTGTCTACTTATTCCTTTTCTCATTTATGTGTTTTTCATGTCTGTTTTTTCGGCTAGTATAGGTATTGTAAACGTTTTTTTTTTTGCGACTAGGGACGGATGTTCACAGAAGTGGCTAGTCTTATTCCACATTTTCAGTGTAAGTGAATTGTTGTTGTTGTTATTGTTTTTTTTTTCTCCTTCGTCTTTCAACGTTGCTGAATGTTTTCAATAGTCGGCTGTCGTATAAACTGATTCGTATCGAAAAATGATATTTAAAAAATAAATTCAATTTAACTCTATGTCCATTTATTAATTTTCCAGTTAGTTGCAGTAAATCAATGCAATCTTTTGTTATTAGTGACACTTTTTGTTTGTTATTTAATCTTTTTGTGTTGCTTATATAAGGATTTGTTTTGTCGTTTATTTAGAAATTATTTTGTCCAACTTAGAAAAGTGCTTGTAATTGTGCACCTGTATCATCAAGCTTTTATGTTGTAATCGACTTGTCTAAGCACAAATTCAAGACAGTAAAAAAAAAACGTACAAAGTCAGGTGCTTTACTGGGCGAATGATAGAAGTTGACAACAAAAACTACTAAAGCAAACAAGGACAATATGCACAAAGTCAGTTCAACTTATTAAAAGAGGAGATGTTGAACTGAAATTGTTTTATAAGCAACAATTGGTTTTCTAAAAATGCGTATTTTTACATTTTTAGATCGTTTTACGTTTCGGTCCATGGATTACACGCACTGATAAAAATCTAATCTGATTTAAATGTCCTAATAATATTGGCGGTAAATTTAATTATCCAAACCTTCACAGTTTAATGTACCATAAATCCTTGCACTTGACATCGATAAAAAAAATTGTAACAATAATAATCAAAATTTATCAAAGTCTCCAATTTTTTATCAATGAAACTTGTACAATTTTTTATTACCTTATATGCAAATTAATTTGAAAGGCTCACCTTGACTAATACAACAAATTACACAAACAATTGAATTATTCCGAATCAAATGGGTTGGTTTTGTTTGAAAATGCGATTTTCAAATGAAAATACACTCCATCATTGATAGGTTATTGACATTATTCTATGCATGGGAAATTGTCAATATAACACAATTTGTACAAGTAACAAATTCCTAATTTCCTTAATTTTAAATGCATTAATGACGCAACCGTTTTATATTCGATTGGTAATCGATCAGCAAATTTACTGTCTGTGAATTTACAATAGTTGAACTTACCCGCCAATGGGGCACTTCGCTGAGACGATTCGCTACAACACATCCTGCACTTCCAGCACCAGCTACAATAAAATCAAATTCTTCAACAGTTGGTTGTTGATTGTAATCTTGTTGATAACCAAATTTTGTTAATGTAATGTCGAAAAAATTCGAAAAATCTAAATTAATATTATTATTATTATTAATATTATTATAAATATGTCCATTTTTATTATTGTTGTCTTTTGATTGTCCAAATAATTGGGTAACTAATTGTAAAAATATGAATGTTTGTGGTTGACAGCTTGTTATTGTTGTATGTACAATACAAGTTTGTATTATATCTTGTGGTATCCAAGACATTGTTGTTATCCGCCACAAACAAAAGCAAATACAAGACTAAAAGTTAAATTCAAATGAAAATCAACTTCATGCTTCGATATGCAAGTAAGTACGGTTTTTTCACGATAATTATTGTTGTCTTGAGAAAACAAAAAAGTTGGTAATGATTGGAAATGTTGTAAAAGACCCTTCCACAATCGATCGCTTTCACATATTTAAATGTAATACATACATATGTTGGGAAAAATCCCATGATTTCAAATTAGTATCAAGGATAATTAATTTAGTTTAAGATAAAGACGATTTGAATAATAAATTTTCATAATTGATTGTTAGAGAAGCTAAAGTTTAGAAATTATCTTCGGATCGGTATTGTAGGTATTGCATGATCGACCATTTCAATATTTATGGTTTCTGGTTTTATAGAAATAAACAATTTATAACCGATAGTATGACTTGAAAAGCACGTAAAATCAATCGACTAAAACTAATTTATACAAGAAGTGATTATTTTCCAAGATTATTTCGGCGAAAAAATTGTTATTATTTCACAAATATCCGGCAAAAAATTTTTGGGAATTTTCTTAATATAATATTGTGTAAACATAATTATATTTAATAAGTACGCGTTACGTTTTATTAGCGTATATGGAATACTACATACACACATTTCGTTATAGATTTGACACAGTTCACACTACAATCGAGTAATAATGTGATCGTTCCACCTTTAAATGCGTATATTGATTAATTTATTAAAAATTAATTTGTTTGGCTTTATACGTAATCGCATTAAAATAACCGCGGTTACTATCAGGTTGAATAATCAAAAATGTGCATTTCCTCATTTCGTAATTTAGTCTGTGTGCAGCTCTAATTATGATTCTATTTTACAGTTGAGTTTTCAAGCTATTATCTTTATTTTTGTATCAGTTTGATAGGTAAAAATGATCAAAAGGCTGTTTACTAGCAATAACTCCTTACAGTAGACTCTACTTTGTAGATAACACATTATTTATGGCAGACCTGCAAATGTGATGAGGGTCCTAAGTTTTGAAGAAGAATGTGTCAAAAATTAAATGAAACTTTGTTCATTCAAAAAATCAATTTCATGAGAGACATCGTCCTTAGCCAGCAGCACGTTTGTTGTATTCGGGAGACATTATGTCTGAATATTACGGCAAACTGACCAGATTGTCACATTACCCAATGCCAAACAGGCCTTCTTTGTTCAACTACAAATAGAGAGCCCGATTGAACATAATACGTCAATCAAAGAGATTTCAATTGTTTATTCTACATGCATTTTTCTAGAATCATTTATTTATTGTAAATTCAGTGGCGATTCTACCTATATACTGTACGATTAATCCAGAGCACTAGGATAGCCGAATTTTAGGGCAACCAGCGGTATTGAAAAAGAGCCTAAAAGTAGTGCAAAAAAAGAAGTGCTAGGTTTCCTCCAACTGTAAGAAATTGCAGAAAGATCCTTGTAATTCTTTATAGCTCCTGTCATAGCAAGGTTTTTCTCTTTGTAACTTAACAAAGTCACGATAACCTATAATAAAAAGCAAGTTTATATTTAGTGTAAACAGATTTGAAACAATCTTTTCCGGGGCGAAACTGTTCTTTGAATAAAGCTGTCGGTCAAACTCATTGCGGCACAAATATCTAGGAACGACAATTTTCACTAAACGAAAAATTGTCGACGGGCTGCTAAAGTATTTACATTTTTGCTGTAATTTTCTATCTGATAAAAACTAAATTTGAATGATCACTATAGAGTTATGGGTGGGTCTACTAGCAAACAATATTTTTAGCATGCCGTATGCGTTTCCGGGCTGATTGGATTTCTATTTTTAAACAGTGCAGTGATTGGAGATTAGCCGTTCAAAATATAAATTCAGTAGTTCAAGCTAAATTGATTTTTGATAATATATGAGCCACCTTACACTTTTCTCATATGGACTTAAGTAACTTTATGGGTTTGTTGTAATGAAATTCCAACTTTCTAGTCAAATCTGTTGATTTTCTCATTTTGTCAAAAGTTAAATTTATATTTCATACATTGTAGTTATTTCTAAAATTAAATTTCGAATTACGTTCAGTTATAAACTTTGTTATTACTTCTTTATTCATTTAAACAATGGAACAACTTGTATTATCAACTCAGTCTTTATAGGCTAGCAGAAGGAACAATGTTTTTTTATAGATTATAAAGCTTCCTGAAAAATATAGGTTCCATTTTGTTTATAGCAGCGTAAATAACGTTAACACTATCTAAGATAGGAAAATTCCTTACATATTTATGTAGGTATTAAGTATTTATGGATCCTTTTTTTCATTTACACGAACGATTTGAAACGATTGTTTTATAGACGTTTTAAAATTTGAAATACACTCAACTCTAATAGCTGGATTAATGACTTGAAGAATGGGGGCGGTAGAACAGGAAGATGTACTTAATCCAAGAATTACTACAACTTTTGTAACATATTACATGCAAATCATGTTTACAGAACAAGTAAGGTTATATTTTGAAATTGTGTAAAATGAAATTTATAATTTATAAAATTTTGTGCAATTACAATTTTTATTACAATTAATTAAGGTAATTGCTTCATCTATCAGAATAAAAAAAACTTATTTATGTGAATTTTCAAAACAAACATTATAATTAGCTAAAATGCACTAATTAATAATGAAAGTGAATCTTAAATACACTCACACACACACACATTAAATGTGTTTTTATTTTATTAATAACTGTGTAAATTATTATTCAATTTGCAAACAAACATGCAACATCATTTTTAAATAGATTGCATCGTCTACATTTGATTAAATTCTTAAAAGAATGGAAGTCATGCAAACAATAATATTGTTTGTTGTTGATATACCACAGTAATAAAGCCATTGGTAAATATCTATCTACTTGATTTTCCAATTTACATTCACTAGCACGTATATGAGATTTTATTAACACAAATATTCAACTGTATCCTACCAGGCATGTAGTAAACATAATTTCATCTCACACACAAAAAAAAATATAGATATACAGAATGAATCAGCCCAAGCTACAGTTTCCGTATATTTTAGGGAAACGCAACAAAAACACAAGCAGCAAAGTGGGCCTTATCGATAAAAGCGTTTCTAAAATGAAAGAAAACGCTCAGTATTTCTCAGAACCTATTCATAAATGAGCAAAGAACCACTACAGCTGAAACTCGGAATGTGTAGATTATAACAAAAAAATTTCATTTTCGAAAATTGTCATTTTCATTCAAAAAGAAATCGAATATTTTTCGATGTTTGTAATCTAATTAATTCAAGTTTTTTTAGTACGTGGGCGATGTTTCCATTAAACAATTGCCAGTTGTTTACTTCAACGCTTCTCATTATTACTAGTTTATTGAAGCTGAATTAGTCCATAACTGGTCGACAATTCGCAGGTTTAATCACGTATTTGCAATCTTTCTCGATTTTTCTTCAATTAAAATGACGATTTTTGAAAACGATCAATATTGCCATAATATCTACACATTCCGGAGTTTCAGCTACAGTGGTTCTTTGCTTATTTTTGTATAGTTTATGAGAGATAATGATCATTTTCTTTTTGCCATCATTTTTAGATAGAGTACTCTCTATCTTTTTGTTCCGTTTTTCTAAAAAATAAACTGTAGCTTCGGCTGATTCATCCTGTATATAAAGCAAATACAGCTCTTTCGATATGCGCTTGAACCAACACAAGAAACGATTTATTTTCAAGGATTTTCAAATCGTGAAAAATATATGTCGATGTGTGTGTCCTTGATTGTAATGACTTAAAAACAAAACGAAATTGTATGGTTTGATTTGTTGCTTCCTGTCACCTTGTCGTATTCATCTACAGACATGCAAATATTAGAAATGATAAATGAATATGGAAAGAATATATCAGATTATATTTCTATGGAATTTATATACATAGGTTTTTTTTATGAAATTAAAAATAGAAATGTAAATGTTTGATCGAATATATGTATGTATGGGTAAAACTAGAGATGGAATAGAATGTGAATTGAAAGCGATGGAAAAAGAAAAAAGCGAACAATATGGAAGTCCTTTCAACATTTTCACGATCAAATCGTTTTCAATTTAATGAAGATAAATTGTTGATAATGGACGCCGTCTAGTACTGCTGAACCATTTCAAATTTGAACGTTCCATATAAATTACAGTAGAACTTTCAGCCTTGAACTACAAAAACTTATCTATATACTATCTGATATTTGTGGTCTATATTGATATCTATCAATATCTATCTAAAGTTGAAATATTAGGTATATAGTGTGTTTTATTTATATTGACCTAAAAAGCACGAACTTTCAATATAAAAACTTCAAAAGTATATCAATCTTATTTGATTCAACACTAAAATGCAATCATACTGTGCATAAAACCACTAATTCCATTTTGCAGAAGTTTTATCTATTCTTGACTGTTTTTTTTTTTTGTTCGATTTTTATACTTTCTTTTATTGGAAATACTGAGACTTTAACGGATATTAATCTTTTTAACTGTTAATTCCGACTATTAGTATTCGTTGAACGTGATTGCCAAGATTTTAAATTAACGTTAAAATGAACATGACCGTTGCTTTCATGTAAATCCCTACGGTAGATGAGTAAAGTTTAAATTATTTTTTAAAACCATTTTGTTCTAAATCGAAAGTTCGGCATTTGAAAATATCAAATTTTATTAGATTTTAAAACAAGTCCTTCGTCGTTTAACAATTGTAAAATGTGAAGTGTTCAATTTGTTAGAATTGAAAGCTCAAATTGATAAGGGATAGGTTTTCACGTTCCAACAAGTAAGTCATCTATTTCTTCAAACGATTATTTTTAATCATTAGATCTGACTCACATACACTTTCAATTTCTTATGTAATTGTTCAATTGTGTGTGAAATTCTACTATTTTTCTATTAGCCAATAAACGGCAACGTTGTTCAAATCTTGGTAATAATGATCTTGTTGTAAATTGAGATTTTGACATGTAAATAAATGAGTGAAAATGTGTTGATGCATCTCTAGTTTTGTGAAATAATTTACTAGTTGCAGATTTTACATTTCAAACAATAAATGACTATCCATTCTGGCGAAATCAACGCTTTCAGTGCTGCTCGATTTATTTCCAAGATTACGAGTGATTAAATGGAACGATTAAATGTGATTAAGAGATGCAGACAACTAAGAGGGCTGAAATGCAATAAACGTTGAATGCAATTTGGATTATTATTAGTTTCACACTAAAATTTCAATTGTCATATAGAAAACAAAACAAAAAAAATTAATTAAAATTCCATTTTATATTTGTTGAAAATTTGAAAAATCAAATTACTACCAACACGCACCAATAGAGCCGTAACGTATTTTGGTCAGGTGTGTTAAGGCGTAGAGGTAATTTAAAGGAAGTAACAGTGAAATGGTCCATAAAGGATATCATTTGGGCACAACGAATAAAATTGAGGATTGATGCAAACAGCCGCGCACGGTTTTTCCGGGTAACGGTCTGTACTATAAAATGTCCATAAATGCAATTTCAACCAAGTCAATCGCACACTCTCTAGCTATATGTAGTGCTCAAGGGACTAAACGTTGGTATGATGTTGGTAGAAATGTAGTCGCTTCTTTCTACTACGCACTATGTGCGTGACACTAATATCAAACATATTCAACCAATAGAAGAAAAACCTGAAGCTTACAATTCCGGAAATATCAATCCTGGCTTTAGTTGATGTCAAAACAATCTTTCAAGTCAAAGACTTAAAGACGGACGGGATAAATATTTACCGGAAGTTATAATCAGACCCGATCGATTTCTAGATAGGGTTTCAAACGAAGATGAAGAATATAGCTCGATTTTCATTTTGTCTCTATTATAACAAATAATAATAGAGAGTGTTTTTTTATTATTATTAATAAAACAAGACAATATTTAATTTTAAAATTAGAAAACGAGTCTGTTGAAGTACTATTATCGAATATTGTCGATTTTGTTCCTTTTATTATTGAATTCAAACGGTATATGACAGGTGGAATTGAAGAGAAAACGTTGAAATTCTCTTTATCGGAAACTTTAAGTCAACAGTGAAGAGCACTTATCAATGCTGACTGACTCTTTGTCTTCAGGTTTTTCACAAAATTCAACTACTCAAATAAAAATCGTTACCTTCCTAAGGATATTTCAAACGTTTATTGTTTTCTTTGGAAAACAGAAAAAGACACCTTGAAGTAGACAAACTCACCTGCTTAATATAGACGATAGATTGGAATTTTATAACACAGTAGTAGTTCACTTCATCTGTATGTAGGTAGATTTCAACTACCAAATTTTAGAACTCCTATACGTTAATAATCTGATCTTTGTTACTTTTAATGAGGAAAAACGAATAGAAAAACTATAAAAGTATCAGTAAAACGGATATTTTTGGATCCATTTCCCACGTTAGTGATGGAATTATATTTGTATTTTGAAAATTTGAAGGTGTACGAAAATTCAACATTCCTCTACTGTGTTAATTAATGTTTTTTTTCTGCTTTAAACCACACCAACTTTGGATTTCTCATGGGCCACTAAAGCATATCATTGGTGCTTTTTGTTGCTGAAGAAGACTTTGCATTCAAGTCAAACAGTTTGCAACAAACCCAGACAGAGTCTCTACACTAACAAACTTCCTAAAAGAAATTTCTTCTAAATGGTTATCACTAAATTTCAAAATTTTTAAAGTACATGTAGAGGCTATCGAGCACGATCAGGATAAGATGAAGAATTCTTCTCCTCTTCACTGTTTGTTTGAGATTGTTTACTTTTCTCACGATCGTTGTGCTTCTTTGTTAGTAGAGCTTTTTCTTTTTATCCCACATAACTGAGTGCTCGGTGCACACCCCCAATTCCGCGTCCTAATACAGAAAGTTCCTCAAAATAGTAATTTCATTTATTAAAACGATTTTGTTTACATACAATATATCTCACAAATTAAACGAGAACAGTGGGATCGTGTACAAAACGTATAACAATTCTCTTATTAATCTCTTCTAAATTTCTGTTTTGACCTGCTCGTAAACAATTATCGAAATAGAATCGTTTTTTTTTTGCAGGATTTACTAGACAAATTCGTAACGTGATGTAATGAAATTTGTAAAGATCATATGTGTGGGATATGGTCTACTGAAAGCTGGACAGTGAGCTATAAAAACGGTGAGACCTTACCAATAATAAGGCCGTTTTCACATACACACACCGGCATTTTGCTGGTAGCGGCTCCGGCTCCGGTTTCGCCGGTGTGAGGGAAACGTCGGGGATACATTTTGTTATTAAAATATAAAAAGCAATTCTTTTAATTTGATCCTTTTGCGTCTCTGTACTTGCTTCTAGAGAACTATTAGATCAGTTAGATTAGATAAAAATCAGATGTTCATTCATATATAAAATGGTCTGAACCTGTAGGTAGTTTTAATATCAGATTTAACGTTATAGTATTTATTACATTACCTATCTAGCGTAATTACTTTATTTATGAGTCATTGAAAATTACGCTTTTACTGTATATTTGTGTAATAATTTTAAGGTTTGCAAAATTTAATTACAGTTCCGAATTCTATTTTCAAACACTAATGTGAAATTTTCATATCTTTACAATGGAAACCACTATATAGAAACAGAAACAAAAACATGAGTAAAATCAATAGAAATTCGTTATAATTAATTTCTAAGTTAACTTGGTTGTATTGTTGGAGATTTCTTTTTTTTCGGGTGTCTATCAAATGAAATTTTAATAACAAAAGTGTAGAGTAATTAATGAGGCTATAATTCATCAGCACTTTGTTAAATTAAAGCAGCTACATTTTTCTCAAATAGAAATTCTACACAACCTAATGGGGTTGTATGAGTATGTTCCGAAATTTCCAACAAACTTCGTTGGGTTGTTGTACGAAAGAAGATTATACAATGCCGTAAGATATTATGTATTAGTTGCTAAGCAATAGAGAACATTAGTTATATTATTAAAAAGTTTCTATTAAAGGTAATATTTTAATAAAAATAGGCACAGTAAAAGTTGGAATATTTCAACGGTTGTGCTATTCAAACTAAAGTTGGAGTATGTTTGAATTTTGATATTCACTTGCCAACTTGACTTTCTATATTACAAAAGTTAGTCTTTTCCAACTTTATCGTCTCTTATTATTAAAAAAAAAAAAGAATAGAAATTTTTAGGAAGAACGATAGAAAAGCTTGTGATTATCTAAATCGGTTTAATTCGTTTTTTGATAGGTTCAATTGATGATTTCTCTTATATTTATCGTTTGAAATCCAATCCATTTGGTTCGAATATTGCCATAAACCATTCACAACTTATGGGTGATTGATTCGTGTGCGAAATTATCATAAACTTTGGCAACAATTTCGAATCGTAAAGTTTGAATGTTTAAAATGAGTTCGTCGATATGAACATCCGCATACAAACAATTTCGAAATATTTTCCAGAAAAATTCACAATAATAATTGAAGTTTTACAAGTTACAATGTAAACAATGCAGTAGTCTTTATCCGTGTAGCCAATCACAAGATAAACGTATGTTAACGGTGATTTTGTAGAAATATTATTTTAAATCGTAACGAATCTTGTGTTTTATATAACGGAGAAGTGTCTTTGCGACACGCAAAACTTCCATCCGAAACATCAACATATAAAGAGAGAATTATGGGTAAATATGTGAGAAATTTTATTGTTGTTCATGGTGCTAAAGGACCCGACAATGCTTGTTAAACATAAAATTCATCCTTAGTGGATTTCATGCTAACGGGTTATTCCACACATTTTCTATGACAGTATCCTGGTAAGTGTTTCTCCGACTAAAACTTTCCCTATAAACTAGGATTACATAAACATCACAATATATACGTTGTTGTTTTACAAGGAACTCATTGTTTGTTTTGCTTTCAATTTTTCGTTTCTGCTCTCTGTTAACGGTTACATAGTGGTCAGTTTGTAGTAAAGCCAAATTGTGTAAAATTGTTGAAACTTGGAACAGAAATGGTGTTTATTTCTACAACTGTTTATCTTTTTTTTGCTCCTTCTCTTGTGTTTTTATGTACAAAATCACAGCCGTATACCATCAAATTTTGCCGTGTACTTTGTAAATTTACGGCATCCAACAAACACGTTTATTCCATTAAATACAAAAAGTGACATTTGAAATTTTATAGCGTCACCTCATGTATTTTAGAAACTCTCTACGTTATCAATTTGTTTAGTCAAATCCTGCTGTTATTCTTGTTGAATTGTAGTTATTTAGCGAAATTCATCCGATTTAAACTAGCAGATAACTGATGATGATGATGATATATCCGTAATCTAGTTGAGAACGATTAATGATCTACAAGAACTATTATTATTGAAACTTGGCCGTCAATGTTCCAACTATTTCAAGTTTAACAATATTACAGTTTGATATTATTCAACATTAAATTAATATGTTAAATTAAAATCGACAGTATCAATAGGCAACCGAATATCGTTCCAATTTAATAATATCAAAGGTTACATTACATATGGTGTGCAACGATTTCCCTAACAATTTCAACTATCGAATTAAAGTAAGCCACATTTATTTCTAAATGGTGGTGAAAATTACCGAATGCGAATTAGTGAGAAAGATATAAATATATAGGAAACAGAAAGAGATAGGATTACATCCGTTAATTAATACAGAAAAGGGTGGCGCACGTGGAAAGAGCCCTGTCAAAGCTAATCGTAACGATGTCGTCTAATTCTCTTGGAAAGTCCATTTGGATGGTACTATGATTACGTGTGCGTCCTATATTGTATACAACAACATGAGAAACTGTATATTTTCAGTTTCAGGTTTCACAAAACTACCACAACCATACTGAATTAAATTGAGAGAAAAAAAATGATAGAAAAAGGTGGAACCTTAGAGGTTAAGGGCAGGAATATAAAATAAAAAAAAAATGTCTACATTTTGATTTATATCACTATTGTATTTTACCACAATAACGTATTTTAAAGGGCAATATCGTAAAATTCCTGTTTTTATTGGAAACTGGCTTTCGGTATTTATTTATTTTATTTTATTTTTTCAGTCTTTTTTGCGTGCTGACGACATTTATACGTTTACGTTCTATATACTTGATGTTCGGTGTTTTCTTTATTTATAGGTACAATAGAAAAAGAATCTTTTATTACAAAGTATTCGTAATAAAAGAATTAAAATAGGTTTAAAATTCATTAAAAGCTGTTAAGTTGAGTATAATTTCCGTTATAATCGTATGTCTACATATGAGGCTTAATAACGTTTACCAAGCTTTCACTATATGTTCAGAAAACTGAAACTTGCTTGAATGATGATCCTTAAAAGCTCCCTTACTGAAACTAAACATTAAATCTGACAACATATTAAAAGCATCATTTTTCCTACTTGTGTCGTCTTTGTGTGGCATATATGGAATGTGAAAAAAACAAATTATCCACAAATTCAACATTATTGGAATTTCGATTTATATTCAATTCTGTAAGTAATAGTTAATCTTCTTATACATGGATGAATAGTAGAATCCTCGATTTCAATAGCTATTAACTGATAAAATCCTAGACAGTTTGTCACCGTCTCTAATCTTGTTGTATACTGATGAACTGAACAGGTTAATATTATCGGAATTGTATTCTATCTATAACATCCAACTAATAGATTATCCTTGTACGTAGTACCTACAAATGTATTGTATTGTTTGGACAATCTAATTAAGTTCGTGGTAATTTATAGATAAATAGATTATCATTGAAAAGTTGGTGAACATACACATATTGTTATCATTATTGTCAATCTTGAAACTTGCCTAAAACTTAAAAAAAGACTTTAAAAAAACTAAACTACTTTTAGCATATCTAAGAAATTCAACCATAAACTTCCATCATATAGAATTTAGAATGTTTTACAGTGTAATATCGTTGAAAAGTGAAGCACAATTTGAACCACTTCCATTTATTGTCGATCGATTGAAACATATTGACAATTTTAATTATCAACAGTTCAAGTACTCACATTGGATGAATTCTAAATAGTACGTACGAGTATAGCTGGAATGAAATGGTTGTTAATAACTTTGAAGTGAATAAAATTACAGGAAAGTAGAGAAAGGCTTATTGTTAATTTTTATTATCTGAACTCTGTCAAGCACGCACCCTTATTTTTCCACTGTTATCACAAGTTGACTTGCTCATTAATGCTAGCATACCGCCCTGAAATTGAAATATTCGTCGCCAAATAGTTCCGGTTTTGTAATCTTTATGTGCTTGTGTATAGTGGGTGAAGTAATTCTAAAACACGTTTGCCAAAAGACTTTCAATTTATTAAGTTCCGATGTTATCGACGAAATTTCTATCCAGCAATCAGATTTTCCCATAATTCTTTCGGTGGCACTATCATCGTATTAAGGCAAATTTTAAAATCATCGGCTACACCACTTTGGTATGCCCCGTTTTTGAGGTATCGTATGAAAACCTCCCTATGTGTTATAGGGCGGCTTCAGTTGACTAAAGATAATTTTTAAAGAACCTAATTCAAGCTTCAAAAATAGTTGTAATTTATCAGAACTATCAGAACTATTAGATCCTTTGCCCGTTTTTTACAGTACGTTATCGTACCTACCTGGACTAACTAACTACCTTAAAATATTATAAAATTTGAAGTATTTACTGCACTTACTGGCAAAATTGAAGTCCTTACTTCGCTAGCTAACAATGTAAGTACTGCATGGATTTTGCGAAAACTAACTACTGTTTTATATTCACAACATCTATTATAACGTTATCGACGTCTTGAAATTACCTAATAGAATCATGTATCTTGTTTGAATTGGTGCATATGCAAATTAAACGGTTCGAGATTAGTAGAAGTTCGTAGAAACAGTCTTAAAAGCTTTTCACATGGTATTATTGGCGTAACATACATAGAAGTTACTAGATTATTAGAAATATTAGAAAAACTGTCAGAAAAGCATAGGGTAAAGTTAGATATAGAAAAAAGAGGAGCATTTTTTACACTCTCATGTCTGTAATAGCCATTCGTCCTGCATATAGGTATACTTTCATTTGGAATTATCGTTAATTTCAAATAAATTGCATCTTTGTTTTACTTATTGGAATCGTAACGCTTCTGAGTTGCCCACAGAGAGATAATAAATGTCTTCTCAAATTTTTTATTTTTTTAAAGAACTAGGCCGCGATAATTTGAAGGGCGGCAAAATTTGGGAGGTGACCAAAAATTTTTAAGGCGTTAAAAAATCAAAACTGAATGACTTTTCTGTCGATTCTAAGAACAACTTTTATTGCTTTTTTCTTACTGTTACTACCCAGAAATACAGGCTAACATATTTCATCTAGAAACATAGGACAGTTTTAAGCAGGGACGAAACAGGCAGAGTAGGCATCAGCCTAGGGGCGTCAACGAACTAGGCGCGCTAAATTTTTAAACCGCTTACGAATTATACAGAGGAAAAACCAAAAATTGCTATTTTTTATTTCTCTCTTGTGGCACTTATTCAAAGAAATGTTCCATTTTTGAATTTTGGTGGATGCGCCGGGGTGCTTTCGCGCGTGGAATTTGAAAAGTTTGGTGGAGGCGCCGATCATAATCTACTTTGATCAAAAAATGTTAGAAAAAGTTTTTAATTGAGATGACAAAGGCTTTAATTCTGTGGAATAGCAAATTTTCGATACGACATTTAGTTTCATCAAATTAATTTTTTAAATCTTCAATCATTTACGGTTTCCAAGATCGAAATGTTAAATCATGATAAAAGAACACCCCATTGACGAAAGAGGCGCTAATATTTCGGTTTGTCTATATCCAAATTTTCCCTTGTTTCGGCCCTGGTCTTAAGGGTAAGTAATTTTACAAATATTCAACGATCTTCCTCTTTTCAGTCCCGACGAACGCTATAAGACTGTGTCGATTCTTGTAGTTTCTCTCACGTTCCTAGATGAGCTGGCCTAGGGCGACATCACAACCAAATCCACTCCTGATTCTACCCAGATAGTTTATTGTATGATACGAAGAATGACTATTACAAAAGGGGGTGGGTATGGTACAGCGTTTCTCTAAACTTGTCTGTAAGTCAAGTTATTCAGGTTATAATAGAGTGAGTGTACATCCACGGGTGGCCATTAATTTTGTAAAGACCATTAAATACAACAATTATGCTTGGCAACTTTTGCACAGTTTCAGTGACTAAAACAAATCTTAATAAACAAAAAAAAACAGAAGAACAAAATCGTGTACATACGTTTAAGTTGCCTAAAGGGCAATTCTGTGGGTGAAACTCTTCAAATAACTTGCTTGTAAAGTTGTAAAATTCAACTAGAATGTATACAAATACACATGTTTCCTTTTGTGTCTAGTTTATGTTGACAACCTTTACATGTTATGTACGTGTCATAGATGTACCCCAGAAACTTTACAGGAAATATGAAACAAACCGCTACTCTATATTATATATAGAGAGAGATAGACTAACTGTCTTGTTAGCACCCAGCAAATTCAACCTTGATTCGTATAACATGATCACGTACCTGTAGACTTACTAGAATAGGTTTATTGAAGTTTCATTTGAAATTCTCATACTGACTCAACTCACCATCACCATGTAACTTCAAAACTTTGGATAGAGTTTCAACTATATAGATATATTCACTTATATTCTGTATGATATTAAATATACGCTACAGGAGTTTGTGACATTGTCTAGAAACCGGATCACATCTATATATGCTATTTAAAAGTCTCAAATTTTGGTAATTCATGATAAAAGGTTACTGTAACGTAGAGATACCGTTAATTTTTTTCTGTTTTAACACACACAAAAAAAATTGCAGACTTTTCTGTTTTATCTAACAGTTTGTAGCTGACTTTTTACATTTATTTTTGTTTGATTCGCAAATTTTATCGAATCGTACTTTTAATTAAAAAACTTAATTGAATTTCTAAGTATTTTTTGTAACAATGATCGAATATATATTTTTTTATAATCACTAAAAGCGTGTCTAAAACAAATCAGTATAATTACATGTAATCAACTGAAATTGTATTATGCTAATTTTTACCGAATTAGAATCACACAAAACGTGTGTGATTACAATTGAAATACGACTGTTGATTGCGCACGTTTTTCACTATTTTTTAGTGAAATTGCGATTGGAAATTTGAAGTTTTTAGAGCAATCAAGATGATTTGTTTGAATCCGCCAATTCCAGTCTGATTTGTTTAATGCTATTTTATCAAATTAATGCTATCATACAGAATTGTAAGCATAGATGAGCGTTCTTGTAAAAAAAAAAACTGTACGTCTAGGGTGTAATTAGATGAAAGTGCGTCGTTTTTGTGCCACTTATATATTCCATAAACTAATAAGACGCTAGCGTTGTTGTTGCTTTCAATGTTGTTGCTGTTACTGAACTTTGAAACGTCACAAATTGGAAAAGTTTTTTAATTATACAACGATCCAAAACAAGTATGGAAACTACTAAGCGAACACACCTGGACACCGTCGTCACAGTCTATTTTGATACTAATCTATCTTCAGAATTATAAAGTAGGACCTACTGAAATTATAATGTCGATTAATTTTTTTCTCCACATTGCTTTACTTTTAATACATTCAGTAGATTATACGCGATTTTTTTGTTTAGAAAACTAGCGGTAAATCTAGAAGATCTGTATTTGTTGGAATTTTGTTCAAAGATTTTCCAACTAGGTTAATGTTTTACAATTGTTGCGGACAATTAAACTTTCAACGTTTGAGTTAAAGTTAAATATACGCTAGAGGTATATACGTACGTACATGTTTGGACGATTTGTTGCAGTTATACTGCAACTACTGAAAATTCCATGATGCAACATTATGCTGTTAACCACCACCAAAAGTGTGAAGAACTTTTCCAATTAAATATGTAAATTATTGCATTATTGAAAGAAGAATTGCAATTCATTCATTAGAGAATGATTTCAATTTGTAAAATAATTGAAAAACTCTTTGATTATCTTGAAATCCTGAAAAAATAAACATCCATTTAATTATTTCTTGTCTTATCGATCGATCACTGTATATACGTAAAAATAAAGTAAAAGCGAACAAAAAAATACGCTTGGAATCTATTTTCACAAGATAAAACTTCCGAACAGTCTTTGATCGTATTTTACCTGTTTTTCAGTTCCGTTTTATTGTTATTCCTTTGACTTTGCCACTATAATCCACGTTAACTGCCTGTTAATAACGATTATTAAAACTTCCCTTGTTGAAGTTCCGTTGTTAGAAATTATTTGATTAGTTCCTATCTAAAGTAATAATAACTGTTCAAAATTGGTGATAAGGTTTTGTTTAATTAAAATACACTTTCAACAATAAATCTTTAGGAAGTTTCTTTCAACAAACACAAACTTTAATATTTATTTATTTATTCATCCAGTAACATTACAGAATAGATTTTCACAATTTTATCGATAGGATTCTGTAAACTATCAACATGCAAACATCGATATTTTATTCTGCCAATTACACGTTGGGAACAATCTATCAAATGTACTTATGTAGAAGATCAACAACTGCCACAATCCATCTGTGTGTATATGAAATGTAAATTTCTTTAACAGTCAAATAATGGATATTTAATAGTCATTTGTATCCTAGAAAGATGCGAATATATAAATAAAACAAGTGAGATAAAGATAGAAAACAAGGGATGATACAAATAATGAAATACAAACTATCACTCTGGCGTCGAGTTAAATTTCTGTCGTCCTGAATAGGAATGACAATGTTATACATTTCATTTAGTTAGACATCGAAATTGAAATGTTACATTTCTATACACGCGATATAGAAATATATATATTTGTATCTTTGTTATCTTTATTTCCTTTTAAATTTTCTTCCATTTCATATACATTCAACTATCGATAAACTGAGAATAGACACTGCATTTTTGTACAAACTTGATGGAAAATAAGCACAATTGTGACTATTTTAAATTCAAGAATTTAGTAGTTCCTACTTGATCTAATCTAAAGGCGGGTATTCACTTGAACTGTGTCATTTGAGGACGACAGTAGAATTACTCGTGACTTATTCTGTATGGCACAAACGTGTACATCTAGATCATTTAGAAAGTTTTTCCTGCACCTTTTGGTACTCTCTTTAAGGAATAATCTGCCACAACCAGAGACTTGGTCCTATCTGGATATCTAAGGATTATGTTGTTATAATCATGGAGTTTTGTATTTACAAATTCACGATTGTTCTCTTACAGTAGACATACTGAGCCGTTTGAACAATACTGAATTGTAGTCGTTTTTTCTTAACAATTTCCATTGTTATAGTTGCCTAACTAGCCCACTATAGAGTGCCAAATTTGTCTATAATATACGATATTACAAAATTTTTGGCATTATCCCAGTTATGGTTAGTTGTTCTAATTTTATCATCAAATTTCCCAATTAATTCTCACAAAACTAAACTGTTGCCTTTTATACTCAATATACTAAACCATTAAAACTTCTAACTATAGTATGCTTGTATAAATTCCTCTTTATAATATAGAAAATATCAATATAGGATTCCCTTTTTTTTTTGTTGTTGTTGTCGATCAAACCAAACTCTTCAATTAGATATTTGATATGGGTCACTTGTTTAATTATACGGTCTGTTAATAGACGGACACCTCATTAACTTACCGAAATTTTTCAACTGAATTAATTCGTTTTTCTTTTATTCCGGTCTCAAAATGTAATTATTGATGGTAATTGCGGTTTATCCTGGTCTGTTTAGCGTAACATCTACTATTACTTTTTTTGTGGTATTTGGTGGTTAATTACAAATTAGTATCATTCTCTAGTTTCGCTTAACTTTCGTGCAATTTTCTACATTCTCCTTATATATACCTATAGAGAACGAATAACACAAGTTGACTTTCGTATAAAGTTAGATTTATAGATGAACTTGCATGGTGGGTACTAACAGCTGGAAGCTAAATCAGATCAGATAAAGAGTATGCTATTGCTATTGGGAAACTTTCATAACTTACGACTATTCCTCTTTTATTTAGTTCAGTCTATGTATATGTATATATATGTGTGTGTTGGATTTCCATCTGAACGTATATACTATAACGCTATTATTTAAACAATGTTTGCTTTTATTGCTTTCTCTGCTTCTTCTTTTACACTCGCCAAATACATTGAGCACAGATACTTGAAGACACGTTTTATAGAAGAAGTGTAAAACTCACCTGTATAGAGCAATTGGAATGTTTCTTTTATATTTGACACTTATCTAGTTGAAATTGAGTTGGAAACATGAGATCCGGATGTTTTCTAAAACTCTTGGAATCTCTTCAACTTCCTTATTGTTTCTCAATTAACGATTTATTAGGAAAGTTTGTAAATTTTCCAAACTTTTTTTCTCTTGTTGAAAATTCAAATAGTTTTGTTGGATGAATTATTACTCAACTGACCCAAATATCTTGTTGTTTTAAAGTTTTGTGTTACAATCGTTTGTTGTAAACTACCAACCGTTTTTATTGGTTTTTAATGGTGAATTGATGTAAACTACCAAATTGTAATCAAGTAATATTAAGAAGTTTCCGATTAAATACAGATCCACAGGCGGTAAATAAGACTTAAGTGGATGTCAAAAGATTTAATACTAATAGTAATCCTTATACCGACTCGTTTAACGAGAAAGATAGAATAATTCCTGTGGTGTACAAGTAATCAATAATCGATTTATAAAGTAGTCGAGACTGTTGTTAGATAAAGAATTGCAGTTTAATAATGGTTTGGTATCGGTTAGGGTTGGGAACTTTTAATAATTAGCTTCGCTAGTTGATACATTGCCTGTCTAAGTCGCGATTCTGTTCACAACCACCTACTCTATACTTACTATATAGGGTACTAAACACAAAAGACCGTTGATTTATGGCCATTTTAATTTGCTGCCGATCAGCATTGAAAAATCTTTCAACATATACGCTTATAAATGACCAACTTGTATTAAATTTTTGTTTTTAGTAGAATAAATGTCGAAAGTTGAATACAAACGTTATTTCCAAATTTACGTTCATCTTAATTGTATCGTTTGTAGACACGGTTTAATAATAAATCAAATAAGAAACAAGTAGGGTGAAATCAATCTTGTTTCCCATTAATTTATAATTAACGTGGGAGTAGTAGATCGAATTGTGGAGATCTGTTGAGATCAGCCAAAAAACTGTAAAGACGAAACTTTAGGCGAATTAGTTTCGAAGAATATACGACACTTTTTTTTTGGTTCAATAATTAGTCTGTTTCGTCTTTGAGACTCGTTTGCGTTGTTTTTTTTTCTTTCAGGACGAATGTTTTTCGTTAAAAATTAATGACATGAACTTTCTATGTTCTAACTAACTATTATCTGTGTGGTATAGTTGGTTACATTTTGATACTTAACCATGATAACAACAAGATTTGTTTTAACAAAACAAAAACGACAGAACAACGAAAAAGTGTGTAGATTTAACGCATCAAATGCTACTTCTGAACAAGGAAATTTATTGAAATAATTTATTTATGTTTCGTTGACTCTATTGTCCTATCTGCTTGTATTTCTTTCAATGCAATTCAACCGAAACATCAACAATAAATATTTATCTTCCTCTATCAGTGTCTCTTGTAACAATTGTTGGACAATTTCACCAACTGAATATAAAGAAACTGGGTCTTATAGATTTTAGGAAATTTGGAGAAAATGGTGAATACGAAAGATTTTACAATTCAAACGACAGTAATAATTTGAAATACAAATCTTGTAAATTCTTGCTAATTTGGTGGTTTTTAAAAACGTCTCAGTAATACATCTTTTTGGTAATTCTCAAGAAATATTGCATTGTCTAGAAAAAATCCTTTCGGCTACAGTTTTTTGCTGTTATCTCTGTTGTGGCCTATAGATCGGTCGTCATGCGCTATCTACCTACATGATGTGTTTTTGCAGATGTACATACGTAATACATCCCCGTAAAATCATCTCCCTATACAAATCCCATTTGTACAATCGACCAAAACTTTCTATGTATATGTATAGGATAACACTTGCCGGTAACGTTGACATGTATCTAGAGCAACCTTAAGGGAACTCCCTGTGGCCAGACTATTCTGATTGAATTCTGACACTGAATACGGCATCTAAGTAATCTCTAGAGTATTAGTAGTGCAGAGGGGAACTCTCGACCCTCTTAAGAACATGTGCCTAGACGTATACATATAAACAGTTACACAGAGCTTTCAGTCTGGGCGACAGGCTAACGACAATATAGAATGAAGGGGAAGGCGGATTTGTTGTCGCTATACCACCACTACACACTTATAAATGTATACATTCGTGATTTTAGGAAGATAATGTGTTGGCGACAATGGGAAACCTGCATAAATTTTCATTTAATGTTTACGCATTGTTCACACCACAAATCAGCAGGTAAGGGACTCGGAACGGAATGAAACTAACTACCCTGAAAAGGAATTATTCCTGATGTATAAGATTAGATAATCTTGTCACGTTGGAAATTATCAGAGCTTTTTGCGCTGGAGACTATTACCATTTTTTTTTTTTTTTTGCATTCGTTGATTATCAAAACTGTATAATGCCTCGTCATTCCCACATTTCAAAAGTCATTTTAGAATTCCATAGGGACTATTGCGTGGATACCCTATGTTTCATCACGATTATGCTACTCCAAATTTTTTTTTTCGTCTTTTACTTGGGCATTGTTACCATTATTCCGCATCAGTCGTTGAGAAGTGTGTAAATGACATTGAGTTTTGTCGTGCCTTAATCTTCTACACGGTTATTATTTTAGGGGTGGATCTGTCGAATATCACGATGCTAATGCGATTTACGTCCGAGACGGCATTTTCAACTAATGCCACCCCTACTATTTAGCCAACCATCATTTCTGCATTTCATATTCCATTTTTACAGCACATTGAAAAACCAAAGGAGAAAATTACCGTTGAAATGCGTCTTCAAACATTTTAATAAATTTATCAAAAAATTTTAAATAATGCATTAAATTTTCTACATTCTTCAATATACACGCTTATCTATATATAGATCTAGATAGATTTATTTTAGGTTATTTCGACAATTTCCTGCTCTAGAACACATAAGCAGGTTAGAATTTAATCCTACAGGAGTTTTGTGTTCGAAGTTTTGCAGGAAATACCTAGAGAGGCCTCATCAGTCACAGTCACAGCCAAGCAAATTATTGTGGTGGTCCCTTCCTGTCTGTTAGATTTACACCTGACCTTTTCTATCGTTGGAAAAATTTCGATTCCCTACTGGGTCTGATTTATGAATGTTGTCTTAATTCATTCAATACATTAATTCTGATTTAAACAAATTGTAAACAGGTAAATTTCGTTTAGCAGGAAATGTCTATTTTTAGCCCCAAAATTATTGTTCTTTTTTTGATTAATGAGGAAGATGGAAATTTGGGAAATTTTGTAATTAAAATTTTTAATCTGGAAATACTGCAGATTGTACGTTTACGTATAGTATACTTGATTTTCGGACAAACTTGCACATTATTTGAAACTCATTAAATGTGTAATATCGTTTATTAATACCTGTTGGACAATATAATCTGACGAGAGGGGTCAGATGACTGTTTATTGGCTGACTTGGGGGGCGGTCGGTTGTGATAGTGGTGTTGAGAACTTGGAACACCAAGGGGATTCCAGGGCAATATTGATCGCGTCCTGCCTCAAGACCACCGCAACCATACACACAGACATACACCCATACATTGACAGACATCCAGTACGGTCACCTGTATATTGCTTCAATGATTTATTATAGCTATTAAAGACGTATCGAAAAACGGATCCGTGCTAAAGTGTCATCTCACAATCTTTCAACACCATATCAAATCCCTTTTGTGGCAATTATTGAGTTCTATATATTCCCCATATAACTGTGTTAAACTTTCTCTGTATATTCCTTTCTTCTATATACAATCGTTATTTTTTTCTTCTTTTATATTTGTTGAATGAATCGCTGAAACTGATTTTTAGTCTAGTGTCATGCTTGTTAGAGGGATGTTTGGGCAAAGGTCGACTATCCAACCATGGAACATGTGTAAGTACAGATGTCGCTGCAGAAAACGAACAGGGTAGAACGTCTCGGGATTTGGGGATTTTAGGGATGAAGCTACATACAACAAAGATACAGATTATGGCGATATGTCGTGACCGCGTGTTGCGAATCGTTGCACGCTTTTTGTTATCACGAACATATAAAAAACAGACTGAAATTATACCAAACTGATCCTAAACTCATCTCTCTCTCTTTCTATTTATCTCTCACTCTCTAATGACATTCCAAGGGAAAAGTAAAATTGTAAATGCAACCGAGATTACAGTTGTAAAACAGTTAATATCACCACATTTGTTCAAATAGAATTCTATAAAGCTCTAAACCAATGAATTTCATTACATAATATGTAAATATTAAATTATTAAATATCTATCCATTATATTTGGCGGGTTGTCTAGAAATATTGGATGGATTTACCCCAATAAAACTACAATCTTTATAAATGATAGGCGAAAAAGAACAATTAAATTTTCAAACTTTTTGTTATCTTGTCTTTTATCTTTTCTATCTTGCCGACTCGTTGGAACATTTAAATCTAGTTTGATCCTCTGCTGAATAATTTATGATCCATTTTTTTTCTGTTTTACAATTTTCTCTAGTTAAATATAATACGAAATTCATCACAATATTTTTGAAATGAACAAGAAATAAACTTTTACTAGAAGATAGATACATTTATTATCTTCTATACGCCTTTCTTAAATAATAATAATAATAATAGTGACAACAATAAAAAAAAATGTTGACGTCGCATGGCTCATTAAAGCTCGTTCTACTCAGCTTATGTTGGCTATCATAAATAAAAAAGTATGTACATTTGTCCCACATTCAATTTTTCGTAAAATTACTGGACCTAATCTTCTCGTTTATATTAATCTTTATTGTGTAATTAAAATGTTCAAGTTTTGTTAATGTGTTTTACTGAAAAAAAAAACGAAACTAGAATACGAAACATTCTCATCTAAACGAGAACTGAAAGATTCGATAAGCTCTAACCAACATGATTTAACATTCTTTGGCCCGGTCTTTCCACCTCCCGTTAAAGTAGCCGTTAGCCTATGTGGCAGAT
Organism: Lydus trimaculatus; assembly: GCA_037414755.1. Classification (NCBI taxonomy): domain Eukaryota; kingdom Metazoa; phylum Arthropoda; class Insecta; order Coleoptera; family Meloidae; genus Lydus; species Lydus trimaculatus. The sequence continues at coordinate 12 of JAZBGY010000116.1, read as the reverse complement.
AAAGTTCCAGTT
>JAZBGY010000115.1:91811-105471 GCA_037414755.1 Lydus trimaculatus | reverse complement strand
ATATTGACTCGCCAGGGCTCTCCAGCTTACCCAGTCCGCCACTGCCTAGGCTCTTCTACGTTTCTGCATTTTTAAATCATCCACTATGCCATTCTTCTGTTATTGTACTCCTCTGCTCTTCTATTGTTACACTTTTCCGTTTTTCTCCTATTTTACTGTCCCATTAATCTATTTATCAGTTTTCCATACTTCCACTTTTTCGTCCTTCACTCTCTCATTACTTGAAGTTGGGCATTTTCTTTATTTCACTGTTCTATATAGATTATTATTATTCCATTATGCCAGTTTTCTACACTTCCATGCTTCAACTATTCTACTTTCCACTCTTCTCCCTTACCGCTCTTGTACACTTCCACTCCTATACACACTTCTAATTTTCCATGCTTAGATCTTCCATTTCGGTTTCCCACCTTTTCACTTTTTTTACTCTTGGATTCTTTCAGTTTTCGACACATCTACTTTGTCGCTTTCTTGCATTTCATTCTGTTGCCTTTCCACTCTTCCATTCTTCCGTTTTTCTATATTTCCACCTTTCTACTTCTCCACTTTTTCATTTCCTCCACTCCTTTTGAATTTTTCTTTGTTTTATTTTTACACAGATAGTTTCATTCTTGTCTGGCAGTCTACATATCGTTTCTTTGCATATTCCATTTTTCAGTAGAAAATGTTCTTTTTTGGGCTGTTATGCTATCCTTTTTCTTCTACACTCTTAGACCCTCCAAAGCCTCCTCTGGGCTACTATTTTTCCATTTATTCAACCGTTTACTATTTCACTTTCTCTTTCTTACACTATTCTACTATTTTACTTTTCCACTTTTAGAAGCTTTCATTCTTCTACAGTTCCATTTTCTCCACTGTGTTCTCATTCTTCCACTTTACTGCTCTTGTATACTTCCACTCTTACACACTTGTACATTTCCATTATTTCAGTTTTCCACACTTCCACGACCTTTCACCCATTCGTTTTTCTACTCTTCCATTTTTCAGTTATCCAAACTTCAGCTCTTCTACTTTGTCACTTTCTTATATTCCATTCTGTTGCTTTTCTCCACTTACATTCTTCATCTCTCTCACTGTTTCGTTCTTCCAATCCTCCGCTTCTGTATTTCCATTGTTCCACTTTTGAGCATTTCTAATTATTCAGTTTTCCACACTTTCACTCTTCTGCCAATTTCCCTATTTTCATATTGATTCTACCTTTCAGTTGAAAATGCTAATTTATGACTTAGCTGTTAGGATCTTTGAAATTTTGATTTAAAAAGCTTCGAAATTCGGGGAAATTTTTCAACTGATAACAATAACATACGTTCTGCAGTATTTTTACTATATTTATATGTTTTGTATTATTTCAGAATAACTCATGTGGAGATTATCGATGTTGTCCTGGCCTTCAGGAAGACAATAACTATCATCAAATGTCAACAAAATTATGCCAAAATAATGATAATTATGGTAATAATTATAATAATGATGTTGTAAAATCAACAACAACAACAATAGCAACAGCAACAACACAACTAGAAAAAAGAACAATAAACGAACATAACGATCCAAATAAAGATGTGTTCATCTTACGTTTTGGTAAAAGATCTGAAAAAATGGATAAAAAAAAAGATAAATTCGAATTAGAATTATGCACACCAAAATGTCCAAATTTGAAACCGAAACCAAGAAAAGTAACCAGAGATTGTCAATATGATGTTAAAGATTTCCAAACGAAAGATAAGAAAAAAGGGAAAAAATCCAAATCGAAGAAGGACAAAAAGAAGAAGAATAAGAAATCCAAAAAAAAGAAATAATTAGACAAAAACCAACAAAAAAAAAATTATGAATTATCCTGAAATTTGATTACAGTTGTAAATAGACATGCGCCATACATAGTGGGGGAAGTTCTAAATTTTCAACCACACACACACACACACAACATAACCATAATCCACGATAGAATTCCAAGTGTTGTACAGCGGCAAAGTTGTGTAACGTGTCGTTCTATACAAATTATTGTACATGGTATGAATTAAATTTTTTTTTTTATTTAATGTTTAATTTATCCCTTATCAATATGATAAGGATTGTGTTGTCAATATGATTGAATTGGAATAAAAGCGCGCGCGACAATCACTAGGAAAGCTCTCCTCTGCGTCTAGACCACATGTATAAAGCTCTGCCGCCGCTTTGCAATATGTTTGCATTATTACATCAGCTTTTTCCGAATTCGACGAATCGTATTTGGTTGTATTTCAATTGGTCATTCATGAAATTGAGCTTTCATTTGAGAAGTCGAATCGATTTTTCCATATTTTTTTTTTTATTACAATTTTTTGGATTAATTCGTAATAAACCACGTGGCATTATTTGTGGCTATCATAATAATCGATGGCTTTATTTAAAATTGTTTATCAAATGCAAGAATTATCGCATAATTTATATATCAGGGAATCATTACAACAACATTTAAATTCTTATCAAAATAATAATAGTTGATAAAGACGTATAAACATCCGCTTGTATTACGAAAGACGATTTTCTTCAATTTACCAACTATTTGTTGTAAATTATTGATTGTTACCCCCACAAATCGATCAATATTTTAACAGAAACAGGTCATTCTTCTATAAATAATTGTTAATAAACTGCTTTGTGTATCGATAATAAGATTTATTTAGCGTAAAATAAATATTTGATAACAAGCAATAAAGGATGATGCAACTTTTGGTCTGTGTCAAACAGAGGGTGGTTTCTCAAAAACCACCACTATCCATATGATGATTTGATCAAAATCACGATTGCATCATATTGTTGTATTGATTTAATTTAATTAAATAATAAAATTGGATTTATTCAAGTACGATTTTAATCATAATCCTGTTTATTTTTACCAAAAAAATTGGCGTAAATACCTTTTCATCTTTTAAACTCTTTTCGTGCATAGTTGTGCAATATTTACGTTATTTTGCATTTACATTATAATGCAAAAATTATAACAATAAAAGGTGTCAACAATAATAATGACAATTCTTTTCAACTTTGCCATTATCAATTTGCAAAATAGCATTTTAACGGAGCTATTGTTGTTTTTGTTGTTACATGGATAGTTTACAAATTTTTGAAAATTGTTTTAAACAATGCCATCCGGTCATTTGTTCTAAAGACCTCCATAGATCAAATTACATGTAATTATTAAGGTTTGTCAGTCTAGGAAGCCAAGAAACTGTGCGTGTGCGTTTAAACTTGAATGAAATCGAATCGTTGGACTTTTAAATTGTTTGTTGTTTTTTTCTGTCGTTTAAATCGCATGTTTCTAATTTGAATAAATTAAATCGACAATCCGTCTATAGTCTAGTCTGGATTATTCGGTTTTTACATCTAATATGTTGGTGAAGACTAAAAATAACTGTCTCTTAGAATTTATGGATGCATCATCATCATCATTAGGCGCCTAGTCTACGCGCGGTATTCCTACTGATTTACTATCACTACGATTTCATGGTCATAGTCTATTTATTGTGGCTACTATTTTAAACTTTTATATTTCTTTATAAATAATAGTAATAATAATAGCAGCTAGCTTGCATTGGCTTATGTTGTGCTGGATCAAATATCCACGTGTTGGTTTTGGTTTTGGTTATGGTGAAAGGAAAATTTGAAATAATCCGCGGATCTTGTTTGTTTTTCTTTTCCGTTTAAATTTAGTTATTGTTTTGTGATGATCTTGAAAGTATATTTTCAGAAATTGTGTGCCACTTTTTTTTTTACCTGCGAATTTTCTAATTTTGCGCTATATGAATTGTAACAGTTGGGCGAGTTTCAAGTTTACCTCCGACACATGTAGTGATCCTCCCACTTCATTTACTAATTAGTAAATTGTTTGAAATCTACTTAATCAAAAAATGGCTACTCTTTCCGGTGCGGCTGACATAAATGTTATTAAAATTTTCTCTATTGGAAGCGTCTTGGTGCAAACTACCAAGGAATTGCAACAAGAATGCAAGCGGCGGCACTGGAGTCATTAGCAGTTTTTAGTATTTGTGTGTGTTTCTTTATAAATCGTCATTTGAGTAGGTACTCTGGGCGCCCAAATCGTTTCCACCTCCTGTCAAATGTTTGAGTAGCCTTTCATGCATTTTCACGCACCTATTCTACTCTAAACAGCTTTTTGACGTACTCCATTCGAACACCCAGAGCAATGAAGAAACATACGCTTCGATACGTTGTCCTGCAAGATATGGCGCCCCATCAAGTCCGATGCTTATAGTTCCGCCTCTGCTTACTTAAGCATTCGATTCATTTTTCGGCCTAATGTAAGTGGCCATGTAGAGTTCTTTGTTGTTAAGCTTCTAAACCATAAAACAAGTGGACTACCGGGCGTTTCAGCCAAAAAGAGCCTAATTTATATTATTTGTCATAAAATTATTGTTAACCCAAAAGATATCTGCAAATAAAACAGTATTTTGTATTGTCTAAATTGAGATTGATGTGAGAAAGTCAATGACAGTGACCTTATACGATAAGAATGATATGTCGGTCAAGTCAGAATTGGTTCACCGTAAATTTATTAAGGTTCATCGATTCAAATAAAATCGTTTTAATGGGAAATTATCTAGAACTCGTTATTTTTTTTTACAATGAATGAAGAAAGGTTATTTACCTACATGCGTGTCATTTTAACTGCCCTTTTCGACAAAAGGATAGCCAACCACGGCGGATATAGAAGCATCAAATTCTGTATGCTGTTTTACTACAACCGTTCAACAGTGGCGTGGCACCAGTATGGAATAAATTTAAAAAGGCACACACGAATATTATTTAATCCATATGTCCTATTTACAGCTTCACATATTTAATCTTAAATCTTAATTAATATACTTTTTTTTCTGGCCGATATCTGTTCTTTTATAGACATGTAAGCAGAAGTCCCCAACCTTTTTGTACCTATTAGAGCACATTAGAAAATATTGACAGGTCGGTGGGCACCATTTACTTTTTCAAAACAAATCATTTTTATTTCAAATTGTAACATTTGATTATAAATTGGGGGAGGGCACGTGAAAAATTGTCTGCGAGCGCCATAGTTGGGGACCTCTGCATGCAAGCCAATCTCCCTCTTAATCCTTATCTCTATAATCTCACTTGTTTGTTGAAACAATAAAGTATGTATGTATTATCAAACAACACGTGAGATCTTGATGAAACAAACAAATTTTTGGGCCTGTGACAACTCTGCGGCTGGAGCTCCACTTAGAAAAAACTGCAGATTTACATTAGATTCTTCTTGTATATTTATTATTGATGATTAACAAAAAAAAAACCAATAGACTTTTTGATGATGCTTAAAATATTAAAGCTTTCCGGCATCACCGGAAATGTCTTGGAATTTCCTTAACGGAAATCTGTGATAAAATGTCAAGTTATGGGTGCTTTACTAATCCGAAATATTTACGGTAAATTTGGTTTCAAATGGGTATAAATCAGGTAGAATTGCGATGAAACAGGAAGTGTTGCCATATTGTAGGTGTTATCAAAGGATTCCATTTAGCCAATCAGCACATATAAAAAAAGATTAACATATCTAGATGATCTCCTCGTGTACATTATATTATCGATAAAAGACACGTGTATCCCTTAAGACAGACTATTGTTAATTTTACAATTAATGCGTAGGTTAACAACTTTCATAATTTTATTAATAATATTAAGCAAATATCAGATTAAACATTATTTTTAATAATATTTGTGCTGATCCTTTATCAATGATAGTTTATAAAAACTATAAATCAATGGTCGACCTGTGGTTTTATCGCTGTGGAATATGGAATATCATAACAGTTAGATTATCTTCAACAAAAAATAAATAAATAATAAAAACGAGTACAGTACAAAGATCATGCGTATAATTTTTGCATCAATAATATTTATTTATAACAAATACAAAATAACATATTTTTTTTAATATTATTGATAAGGAGAGCTATTATTATTACATAATGGGAAAATAATCAGTAATTGGATTCACCTTATCATTAGAACAAGGTGTATATGAATTTATAGGTATATAAAATTTGTTTTGTTTAATAAATTTAATGTGAAAGAGTAAAAACAAACAATGACAACGCACAAATTTCAACTTCCCATAAATATAGTACCAAAAAAAAAAAGCAATCATTTGACTTTTAAACAAACAAAATATAACACGAAAATCTTCCAAAATCAATAGAGAATCATGCAAAATTGATTTGCATTTAATGAATTTTAATGCAAAACAATAATAATTAGGTTGTTTTTGTTATTTAATCTCTCTTTAATATAATCATGTGTTTATTTGCCATATTTAAATTAATTTATTTTTAAAAATTCTTCCGGGGAAAACCTTTGAGTCAATCACCATATATTTGCCCTTTGGTGACTCCGGTAAAACCAGTGTAAACACATATTATTTTAATATAAATGCAGGCGACGTCTTTTTCATGCGCGATTGTAGTGCGTAAAAATTTCGTGTTACGCGATATAAACGCGCGCGAGCTTCGCGTTGCAATCTAGTAATAAGCTGTCCTACTACTAATAGTTGCAACGCGTTTTTTTGTATTCCATTCATACCATAACGCGTCGATATCGACGTATTTACGCGTTTATCAATTCATGAATGGGTGCAAAGGTGCACAGGCTGCGACTGCACCACGTTTGCGGTACGTCTTAGTTGCGTTTAACGCGTGAAGAAGACGTCGTGTTCTTAGGCCCTTTCGGTTCTTATACTTTCGCCTCTGTATAAATCATCGATATTGCAGTGGTAATTGATTGATTACAATATTTTACGTATGGACTAACCGGACGATCATCCCGGAGCGCTAACAATAGAGCGTTTTATCCATTGAATCACGACTATTCTCTATTTCTCTATCCAATTGCTGCCACATTTCTGATACCTCTAAAGTTGGTCATTAGCCAAATTATCTCGATCCGGCTCTGCTTGTTTGTGTTGATTTAAAGCAGTCACTGGAGGAGGACTATATTTGTTCTTGTTTGATTATGAAGAGAAGACCTACCTATATAGTATCATCAATTCATTCTACATACAAACAGTTTTAAAAATCACCAATACAGTAGGTAACTTATCAGAATGTTTTGCGTAACAACAGAACATTAAAATAATTTTATTTTTTTTTGTTAAATATGATAATTGTTTAAATGCCAGCGGTTACGCGTCAACATTAAATATTTATATTATCGACAATAATTACTGTTAGTGTTTTATTTAAAATAATAACAAAATAATCAGCAATTGTTTAAGTTTATTCTAGAAAGTATATTGTGATTTTGTGATATTAGAAGAAGTAACTGTGTTGGCAATTTTCAACTTTATCCTGTCTCTAGATTAAGTTAACCCAAATACTATTCCAAATATAACATTTAAGAAAGAAGTTTGTCGTATTTTCTGTAATTTATAATTTCATTTATTTGTTCTTTAACAGATTACAAGTCGTTTTCCGTTGTGATAAATTTGTTGAAGATTCATTAATCAAAAATGGTAAGTTGTTAGATTTTATTAGTTATTATAAAATATCGCAACCGCATTGGTTTTTTTTTTCTTTCTTTAAACTGTTAGACTTTTATCTTCTATAAATAGTATAAGGTCAAAAACAGAAAAAAAATCAATTATTCAACATATGGTTAGATCTTATGATTGTTGCAGATAGAGATGAGTATTTGTCAAAATATACCTACTTTGCCTAAGAATACGGTTTCTAACGAAAGTCGAAAAAAAAAAAAGAACACCTACTCAAACCGATAATGTGGTTTGCTCGACCTTGTCCATCTAGTCTTACACGAATAGCGTATTATTGTGTATACGACGTCATTTATGTTTTTCTTATAATTTTTAATTTTTTACATCAGTCACGAGTATAATGTAGTTAAAAAGAATATCAATGTTTTCCTTTTTTGTTTGATTCACAAATTTACATATTTAGAATTGACAATTACACGTTTTTTATTTGCTAATTAGGAATTAATGAAAATAAATATTGAGATTTTTTTAATAATTTTCTTTCTAATTTATACAGTCGGAAAATGTTCGATTGCTTCCCCAGGATTCGAACCTGGAACGCCCATTTGTCAAGCAGACGTGCGTCCAATTCCTCCGATTCTCATATCTAGTATAAATCAACCGTAATAATACCGCTTTATAGAGACAATAATCTTGCTCTTTGAAAAGTAGTTTCGGAAATGTAGGGCGTAGGTCCTGTACCCTCCTATTTTTTCCTATTTTTCGGTAAATGGGAAATCCATGTGATTAGCACATCCGCTGTTAAGGAAACCTATCCCTACTAGCATACGATCCACAACTGTGCATCCCTGTGTGCTCGCTCCTAAAACGAAAAATAATAACGAGATCCGTTTGTCCAGCGCCTCCATCGACACTTTCTTTCCCGTTTTCAGTTTCTTCCTCTAACAGCATGTACCTGACCAGGTCGCTAAGGTTCCTGATCTCACTGGACATCTTAGAAAACTCGAAACAATCCTAAGTTGCCTGTTCCAAAACAGCTGACATGATGTCCTATGAACTCCCACAAGTGCAGTCCTTGGAGTTGAACCTAGTGAAATAAAACACTTCCTGTACAACTTCGTGGGTGCATCAGCCTTTGCTTCCGAAATCCTACTCTTGTTGTCACGTCTCTACATTGGTCTCCTCTTCACTAGTGCTTTAGCCTTCCTTTGGTCGACGATTGGTTGCTGTTGTCGCTGCCCTGCGGCCTTAGTTCTAGTGAATCTGGCCGGCAAGGGCAAGTAGAAAATATGAGTTGAAGTCCCGACTTCAGTTTCACTGGTTTGCTTCCCTAAGATGGAAAAAAAGAACGTAAAACGGGACCTAAGAATATACCCCATAAACGCATTTATTTGAACGAAAAATTATTTATTCTTTATTATTTCTTTCTCGTCAATTTGAAAAGTTCACATTTTTGATGTTTTGCACATTTCAGACGGAAAAAACTCCAAATGGCGAAACAGAAATGGATAAATTTCTGCCGTCCAATCACCCGGAGAGTAACGGTACTACCTATATGTAAGTTATTGATTTTTTTTTAAATTTATTACAAACAAAAACCATAATAATTCCATTGTTGTTGTTTTTTCTAGTTACCAACCGGAGAAACAACCAAAAGATGTTGAAGCCGGTATAGCTGAATTTGATCCATTTAAAGCAAGAATTATTGAACATCCTGTTAGTGATTGTGGTACTTTAACACATCTACTTAAAGCATCATTAGGTACTGGAATTTTATCAATGCCGGCAGCTTTTCAAGCTTCCGGTTTAATTGTTGGTATATTTGCTACAATTATTGTATCAACAATATGTACACATTGTGCTTATATTCTGGTAATTTCTAACATAATTGCTTATTATTATTATTATTTTTAATATTAATTTTGTAAATTATAGGTGGAATGTGCTCATGTACTTTATCGAAAATCTGGTAAAACAAAATTGAGTTTTTCTGATGTGGCTGAAGAGGCATGTTTAAGAGGACCGAAATGGGCACGTAAATTTGCACCATGGGCTAAAGCAATAATTGATTGGAGTTTATTTATAACATATTTTACAACATGTAGTTGTTATGCGGTAATTATGGCAACCAATTTCAATTATGTTATCTTTGAACATATGGGAAGATTTGATGAACGCATAACAATTGCATTATTATTAATACCAATTGTATTATTAGCTTATGTACCAAATTTAAAATATTTAGCACCTGTATCAATGGTGGCAAATGTATTTATGGGAATTGGTTTGGGTATTACATTCTATTATCTTGTACAAGATTTACCATCGGTAACTGAACGTGATTATGTGCCTTCATCAATCACTACACTACCTACATGTATCAGTATTGTGATATTTGCAATTGAAGCTATTGGTGTTGTAATGCCATTAGAGAACAATATGGGAACACCACAACATTTTGTTGGAATTTGTGGTGTACTTAATCGTGGCATGAGTGGTGTTACACTAATTTACATCATCTTGGGCTTTATTGGTTATTTAAAATATGGTGAACAGACTAAAGGTTCAATTACATTAAATCTACCATCAGATGCATAGTAAGTTTTAATAATTAAAATTGATATCGTTGTTGTACAATAATTTTTTTTTTTTTTAGTGCGGCACAAGCTGTGAATATTTTGATCGGTTTAGCTGTTTTCTGTACATTCGGCTTACAATTCTACGTTTGTATTGAAATAGCATGGAATAAATTGAAGGATCGTTATACGAAAAGGGAACGTTTAGCCAATTATGTAATGAGAACTGTAATGACGGTTGTTTGTGTTTTGATTGCAATTGCTGTACCGCAAATTATACCATTTGTTTCATTAATTGGTGCTTTCTGTTTCTCATTTCTTGGTTTAATATTTCCAGTTTTTATTGAAATTGTTACATTTTGGGATAAAGGTTTCGGTCCATGTTATTGGAAAATATTTAAACATTTTATTATAATAGCTACAGGGCTTTTAGCATTAATCTTTGGTTCGAAAACGGCAATTAATGATATTATAACAGCTTATACATGAGAACATCTATATTGACAACGAAATTCCAATTATGATTATTATTATTATGATTATTGTTTTATTAAGTTAGTAAAGGTTTTTCTTATTGATTAACAATAGAACACAGGGTGTATAATATCAAAGAATATTGTAGCCTAATTATTTGAATTATTTAAATTCAAATCAATATTTATTTTTATTTCAGCGAAACACGCTCTTATATTTATTCAATTCAAATTAGGGAAATTGTTTATAATTTGTTTACCATTTTCAAAAAAACAACTGTTGGCTGTGATTTACTATATATTGTAACACTTTTATCATTAATTGAGATTTATAATTAATGTTGGTCCATTGTGTCCAATTATAATTGTTTTTATTTCGCCTACATAATAGTAGAATTATGAATTTTGAACGAATTTTGAGCGATTTTTGCTGCACAATTTTTATACAATTTCTAACAATTTATATAAGAGCAAATGGACAATTTGTTTTTGTTTTTTTTTTTTTTTGAATTTACTTTCAAAGTATTTTATAATTAAACTATAATTATTATTTATTAAGATATTCCATTTATCGTTTACTTTTAGTTGTAAGTTAGTTTTCAAAAATTATAAATGAATAATTGGTTTATTTATTTAATAATCGATTTGTATAGTAGTATTGAGAAAAAAAATTGACCAATAAAAGGAATTTTAATTTATTTATCCTTAAATTTACTCAAATTGTTTAAAACATAATAATGGCAACGATCAATATGGTGTAATACCTAAAGTCTTGTGTTTATGAGCAGAGACGTCGCGAAGGTATGTGCCACCTTCAGGTAATCTTTCAAATGCTCTCCCTTTCAGGTGTTATCAAAATTTTGAACTGTAATTTTGCCACCCCTGCTTAGTCTGTCGAAATACATTCTCCATTTCAATGTATAGGGCAAAAATACACAAAGAGGTTATTTATTATCTTATGGGGTCTTAAGAAGGTGCTACTTAATGATAAATTCACTGATTACAACAGTCAGTCGCGGTACATTATTTCAACTACGGCGTATTCAACTGATAGCCAATTCCAGATTATCCACATTCACATTAGTCTTTAGTTCTTGTGAACTGATGGTGTTATCCCGAAACTGACTCGTATATTCCGTTTTGTTAATATTCTACACATTTTCTTCGTGTCGCGTTCGTATGGTAGACGAGCAAATCTGCGGTTCTGGTTTTCTGGTTGTATTCTCGTCTTTAGTTTGCCGTGTTTCTCCTTGTAGGTATCTTCGTGTCTTTGTATCTATTCTTTTTCCAGTGTTCCCTTGAAATATTGTTGGTCTTTGTGGAGATGTTCAGCATTACTGATTATTTCCGCTCTTTTGCTTCGGATGTTGATAACGTGTAACCTTATAACATCTGTCTGTAAATTTCTTCTTCCTGTATCAATTGTTTTAATTGTCCTGTTAGCATTTAGCACATGTTATTGATGGATATGCATGAAATACGATAGTAGAGTATAAAGAAATACGATTTTCGTCGGATAATTTAGAAAGTTTTGTGAAGAAACAGCAAGAAAGTAGGTACTGTAACGTACAAATTTGTACACTCTGTAAATTTTTCTAACGAAGATTTTCAAAAGAAATGTAAATTTAAGGTAGGCCTCATATTGCTTGAGTACGTACCTGTCTAATGTAATTTGGGTTGTCTATCTTTAACAACGTCTGTGGCGCCACTGTCTTCTGCTCGCTGTCAGGCATAAGGAGGCAATTTCTCTTGCGCTGGGAAACGATTGCTCCATATTCCAAGTGGAAGTAATAGCCATAATGACCTGCGCACAGGTCATGTTGTAGAGGAACTATAGAAATAGAAGCATCCACATCAAAACACACAGCCAAGCAGTGCTCAGGTCACTGAGGGCTGTAGAAATAAAATCCAGACTAGTGCTGGAATGCTTCGAAATACTGAAGGAGCTTGCTGAACATAACAAGGTGATCTTGAAATGGGTGCCAGCTCATCAAGGGTTCGAAGGAAATGAAAAAGCGGACCTTTTAGCGTAAGAGGCCGCCAAAACAGCTCTAATTGGACCTGGACCCTCATGCGGGATCGCTTATGCGGACGCTAAAGAGGCTATAAGGAAAGAATTAGAACGAAAACACCAACTCTACTGGGAGGAATTACCAGGAATGATCTTGTCAAAGACATTTCTGGATTTTTCGAACCGTAGAAGATGTAAAGAACTCTTACAATTAAATAGGAGGCAACTAAGGCAGATCACAGGACTGTATACCGGTCACTGTGCACTGAGAATGCATCTCAATAATATTGGGATTGTAGAAGACCCAACATGTAGGGCCTGTGAAGAGGAAGATGAAACTTCGCTTCACATCTTATGCTACTGCGAGGCCTTAAAGGATCTCAGAGCATGGTATTTGGGAGGGGAATACATCTCTCCCGAAGAAATAAACAGGACTCCCCTAAACGATATCCTGGACTTCATCAAAAAGACGGGACTATTAGGGGAAGACAATTAACCCAAGTTAGATGTGCTGACGAGTGTACAAAAGGCCTTGTAGGCCGAGGTACAGTGGGAAATGAACCACAGCTCGTGTGTGAGGGACTGGGAGAAGAGACCTTACACAAAGCAATAATAATAATAATAACCTTATAACATGTGTCTGTAAGTTTCTTCTTCCTGTATCAATTGTTTTAATTGTCCTGTTAGCATTTAGCACATGTTATTGATGGATATGCATGAAATACGATAGTAGAGTATAAAGAAATACGATTTTCGTCGGATAATTTAGAAAGTTTTGTGAAGAAACAGCAAGAAAGTAGGTACTGTAACGTACAAATTTGTATACTCTGTAAATTTTTCTAACGAAGATTTTCAAAAGAAATGTAAACTTAAGGTAGGCTCATATTGCTTGAGTACGTTCCTGTCTAATGTAATTTGGGTTGTCTACCTTTAACAACGTTTGTGGCGCCACTGTCTTCTGCTCGCTGTCAATTATATGTCAAACCGATTTCTGCTCGTGATTCGCCGAATGTTTGCGACTAGGGAATCTCACTTTTATCCATGATACTAGGACTTACAAGATATGCTCTTGCGCATGTATGTCTGTCTCTGCTAGGCT
>JAZBGY010000115.1:56787-91678 GCA_037414755.1 Lydus trimaculatus | reverse complement strand
AAAGTGGGGGGTTCTACGGTCAGGATAGAAGGTCCTTTTTAAACATCACAGGATAGATTTCAGCTGAACATTTACCAATAATGGCAGATCGTAGAGATACATTATCCAGTTATTCTTTAAAAATGGTTCTAAATTCTTTGTTCCATCCATTTGAATATGCCAAAGTTCTAATACAGGTTAGATCAATGGACACTATTTTCAATATTTACATGAATAACAATAATTTACAGATTGGTTATGAACCGTTACCACCACGACCAGGAAAAACATTGTTAGGAAAACCGGCTTTGAAATTTCCAAATATCTTCCAATACGGTATTTGAAACATATATTCAGAGGGTATATAGAATTGTTATCACTTTTTTTTTTCGGGGGGAAATTTTCTTCATTTTTTATAGTAAAACATATTAAATCAGTTGATGGATTGAGTGGTTGTTATAGAGGTGTAGGAACTAGATTTACTGGTCATTTAGTTAGTAGTATTGTAACAGAACGAATAACTGATTATCTCAATTTACAACCTGAAGACCTAGAAGAATCCAGGTATAATATATGAATGTATAAACAATATTAAAAATATATAATTGATTGATTGATATTTATAGGAGCCGAAAGTTTTGGAAATGTCTTAAAGTGGATATGATCACACATACTACAGCTATTATTATTAATCACCCATTTCATGTTATTACAGTACGAATTATGAGCCAATTCGTTGGTAGAGAATCAAAATATACGTAAGCATCCTATAGTGAAGATGATAACTGTTTGTTAAAAAGAAAATAATCAAATTTCAGAGGTTTATTTATTTCAATGGCTGAAATCTACCGCCAAGACGGCATTATGGGATTCTTTAGTGGTCTAATGCCACGTTTAATCGGCGATTTACTTACTCTTGTATTAGCAAGTGGATTAATCCATCTTTTTAATAAATATGTAGTTGAAGATAAAGAATTACAGAGTTATACATCTACAGTATTATCTGTAAATAAAATTATTTATTATAGTTGTTGGAGAATTTTATAAATTTCATAAATTTTCGATTTGCAGATGTTAAGTTCATCAATAATGTATCCATTTCATGTTGTTTCAAATTGTATGGTTGTAACAAATTCTGGTTTAATAGCTGGTTCACCACCATTCATGCCACATTATGTATCATGGGTTGATTGTTGGTGTGATTTATCAAATCGTCATCAATTGAAACGTGGTGCTAGTTTATTAATACGATATTATACAGGACCATCAAAATTTTTGATTCCTAAAGCCGATCGGGGGATTTTATTTAAAGTTGCATAATATTAAGCCTTTACTATTGTTATTATTTTATTATTGTAGTGGTTATATTTAAATAAATTTTATAAAACATCAAATAGTTGGTAAGCGATTTTGTGTGTTAGAGGAGTAGTTTTGAAACTTGATTAAAGCTGATTCACGCATATTATCAGATGATGGTTGAGTCAACAGTATTTACATAGAAATCGTGACCTGGACGCTCACAATCAAGTTGTCTTGATCCGCTCCTCTCCAGTTTATTTGCAGTCATGATCACGATGCTAGTTTTTCTTTTGGAATTACAGATTTTCGAAACCTGGTCAAATTTAGATTCGTTCTTAACAAGTTGGCGGTATAGTATAGTAGAGAGTGGAAAATTCACCTTCTTGGCAGATCTAAAGCATCTAGTGTTTACTCCATAACATTGCATTCTCCTTTTCCAAAATCAGTTCAATTTTCATCAGCGAGTGGTTGGTTCAGAAGGGAGAGCAAGATTGTCTCTTGATAGTCAAGTTTTAATAGAACGATAAAATTATAGATCGTGTCGTAAACAGGGCCAGGCTTAGGCAAAAATCTCTTATGTGCAAACATCTAGTTCAGCCCGACAAGATCGGGGTATAGCCGATGCAAATTAGCGAGGTCCGGGGTGTTCTGGGGCTCTGAATGACCCCTGACACCGAATGGAATTACTGGAGCCCAGGCTTGCTCTTGGCGGCACTGCCTATATATGATTCTTACTATAATAGTTCATGTTAAACAGCATATGTATATTAGGCATATTTATAATCAGAAGCACGTGGTCGATTTCTCATGGCTTCCTGAATTAATTGGCTCTAGAAGATTTTGCATTCCAAAGGATTTATAACAAAAACAAAACACTGTAGCAGAACATTCTGAGTAAATGGGTCAATACTTCTCCATTATTAGCAAGCTTTCGGTACAAATATTGTCAAAAACAATCGCAGCTCTTATTACTTCCATCCGAAGAAAATGTTTCTTTACTAAAATATATCGAGAAATTTTGAAGTGATTGTCTGCAGTTGAGGTCTTCGAACAGTATCAGCAGAATATGCAATGAAGTCTTTTTTCTTCGGACGTCTGCTGTCAAAGCATCTATTAGCTCCCCTGGCCTTAGCCTAGCCATATTACTGTTTAGCCTGTTTCCTTAAACTTTTCCGATTTTTTGTTCACTTGCTAATTTTAACAAAAATATTCAATTTGGAACTCTAGCGCTTGAATACGCCATCTGGCGGGCAAAAAAGAAACTAGTTTATTTAGGTCATTATTTTTTTGCTGATTGGAAATGCATTTAAAATAGGCAATGTTTACGATTTTTTTGTAAACGAACTATTAAAGATAAATCGATAAAACTCAGTATACACATAAATATATCCTTAATGAATTAAAAGGAAAAGTCACCATATTATTTGGTACTGTAGAAAGGCCGAGGGGGCTGTCTGGACGAACCATGTAGCCTTGGTGCCATGAGTGGATGTTGAAAGTGCCAGAATCTACGAATATTCTCCAAAATAAAAAAAAATCGGATAGTTTTATAATCCGTAAATGTTTACGCATGAAATAGTTTAGAATAAAAAATATACAAATTTTTCTCAGTAAGTTGTGGTCAGCCAAAAGCAAAAAACATAATTTTACCCATAAACAGTACAGTTTTTCTGCTAATATATTGAAAGTTTTTGTATAGTTTTTTTATTATTCCAGAGGTTTTAGAAGCTCCATCGTCTACTAATCGGATCAGGCTGTATCGTGCGTCCAGTCGACCTCCTCGAGCCTTCTGCAGCACCAAATTATTTCATTATTAAGGATATATTTAGTTTTGTCTATGTATCTTTAATAGCAGGTAGTTCCTTTGAAAAAAATTCCTGAACATTCCCCATTTTTCAACACCAATAAAGTAGAAATCCCCCTTGAAAGCTTCACCAACCACTAAAATTCTGTTAGCAAGATTGTGTGTATAAGCAAATTTAGCAATTTCCTGTACTAAAACCTTCATTTGTATAAATATTTAAATCAATTATAATAATTAATTTTAAATAATTTAAAATTAACCCAAATAAACTAGTACACTTTTTCACCACTAGGTGAAGTTCCCAATAGAGAATTATGAAGTCATTTTATTAATTTTTTAAATCATACGACCAAAAAAGACAACTTTCTCCAATAAAACAACATTAATGCTATTATTCGCTTCCAACTTCCAATACTCAATAATATTGTAATTGAACATCCATAATTTGATCAACGCTCAACGCCAACCGTTACAAGTGCACCAAAATCAAACGACTAGTGTGTACATAGCTTTATAGTTTATAAATTTGAATTTAGCGCGTTTACTGTCAAAATTTTCAAATATTCATTCAACAAGTGCATTATGGGATTATGTATGGTGGTCATTTTTCTATCATCGTAACAAAAAAAAAAAAACGTATTTCCAACCACAATTTTTTTTTGTAATCCATAAATTGCGCATTATCATTAACTTCCTTTATTTAAATTAATTATGAAATTTGTGATATGTTAATTAGTATTAACAAAGATATATGTGGAAATTGTGAAATTCCAGTAAATCAAGATAACAAAGGTCATTTCAGATGAACCTAACCCAACGATTTATTTGAAAGCAGAAAAAAAAAGTATTGTAGAAAATAAAAGTTAAATACAGGTATAAATTGTGTGTTGTTGATTAATTAACCGATTTGTGTGTTATCAAAACAGTAAATGATAAGCTTTGAATAGTTTCCCCTATTGGATTTGTAAAGAGATCGACCATTTGAAGGGGAATCTCGTTTGAAATTCGCTGTCATTCTGTTGTTAATAATTCCATTTAATTTTCCAGAAATAATCAACAAGATGTATTGGAAATTTAATTTAACTTCGTCCTCCGAATTAGAGGCCTTGCTTGTAAAAGAGGTAAATACCATCATTTGTTACGTCACCAAAATTGAAAGAAAACTAATTATTGACTATTACAGGATGTTACTCTATTGGAAGTTTTAGATGCTGAAGATATCATTAGTCAATGTAAAGCACAGACCAAGAATTTGATAGATTTGTAAGTTTGATTGATTGATTTCGTTATAAACGTTATAACCTAAAAATACTGTTTTATTAATAGTTTGTTAAAACCGGAAATGATTGAGGAATTAGTAAATTTAACAACACGAGTGCCATCAACCGATCTAGATGAATGTATTAGATTCAAATATCCAAATATAGCTTGTGAATTACTTACATCCGATGTTCCTGCAATTAATGAAAGGCTGGCTAGTGATAAAACATTACTAGATAAATTATATAATTTTTTGGAATGCGAACCACCATTGAATCCATTATTGGCTTCCTACTTTAGTAGAATATTGGGTGCACTTATTACAAAAAAGACTGAGCAGGTATGTTGTCGTCATTCTATTGAAAATTGAAAATGAATCAAAACTATATAGGAAGACTTTTATACAAAAACAAAAAAAAAACGTAGATATTTAGCGTGCAAAATATAACAAATTCTCTCTTTTTTTCTCCCCTACTTCCACACCTTTCCAATTTTATCCTATTTCTCCCATTACCAGAACTGGTTGTCCTATCAATTGACTTGCTTACAGGTTTTAGATTTTCTAAAAGCAAAGGACACCTTTATATCATTACTGCTCAAACATTTAGGCACATCGGCAATTATGGATCTTATGCTCAAATTAATGACACAAGTTGATAATAATGAAATGAGACAAAATATATTGAATGTAAAATTAATTAATTTTTAATGATTATTGATTAATTAATTAATTATTGTATTTTTTTTTAGTGGCTTGATAGTCAAAATATTATGCAATCACTTGTATGTTTATTAAATCCGAAAATTGATAAAGAAAGGCACTATAATGTTGCTCAATTATTGTGTGATTTTATTAGAGTAGCAAGGGATACACAAAGGAATGCAACTGAACGTGTTGATCCTGATCCATTACTTAAAACATTAGAATCGTAAGGCAACTTAATTGTAGAGAGTATTCCACATAATTTAATCATCTGAGGGGGCATAAACGATAATAGATTTTCTGTAAAACTGTAAAGTAAAACGATTAAAATTTGGGGTTAAATAATAAATGTAGAGACGTTGAATTTATGCGCATAATAAAAAACAATTCATTTTGTCAATAATTTATACGATTTGTGACAATTTAATGGTTGAAATATTTACATAAATTTTAGAGCCAATTGTTAGTTAATTTTGTTGTAAAAAATGAGTAATCGACATTTCTAGTAGCGTATTTACATCAAAGGTAAAAAGTGCTGCAGTGGTACAAGAATATCAAACATAGGCGAAAAGATGTGACAGGCCATCCACGAAGTAGGCAGCCAAAAATAAAGGATTTATTCATCAAGAACCAATATTATTTAGAGATGTTGGAAGAGATTACAAGATTTTGCTGTAGAAAAAGACACGAATTGTGGTATCATGACATTGAGAGACTGTAGACAAAAAATTAAAACAGGTTTATTTCACTGAAGGGATGAAGATTTTCTATTACAACTAAGATCTAACCGGATGTAAGGCAGACACTGAAGGGTATCTGAACACATGCTAAATCATTATAGAAATGCACCAGGAGACTACTTTAAAGTTGCATTTCGGAAAATTAATTTGTCACACTTCGTACAGCGCGAACGCGACATCCATTGTACCATGTTTATCAATAAGAATTTACCTTTGTTTAGACTTGCCCACTTCGGTAATGTGCTGCTATCACCTGCTGAAGTGACGTAAAGGTCTCCTAGAGAGATAGCTAGCTTTGCTAAAAAGATATATTTCCTGGGATATCAATAGATGGAAGGTTAAGAACACTAGATCAGCTGTGGTTGCAGTTCAGGAAGGCTATAGTGGCCAAACGACCCCTATAATCTAATCTAATCTGTTATAGCGATATTATCGTTGTTTTTGTTTTGTTACAAATTTGGTTTTTTAACAATCTTCATGGACAAAATTCGTTAAAATATTATACCGGAATAAAGTAAAAACAATTGTTTTTTATAGAGAAACTCGGTTAATTTCGTGATACGTATAATACCGTGATAACATGGCGGAAAAAAGGAGGTTTACGGGTTTATTTAAGACATTTTTTGATCATTTTGTGTTGTAACATGTTCTCTGGGTTACACTGGTCTAACTTTGTGATAGCTTCCACGATTTATGAGCGATTTGCAAAGGAAATTTTGGGGGAAAAAAAGGTGTAAATTTACATCACTATAATCTATATTTAACTTGTTTTAACTGCACTGATGAAGAGGATTGATTAAACTTAAATAAAACCATTGAAAAAGTTATTATTTTAGAATGTTTAATGTTCTATCATGATAAGAAACTAGGACTATCACGTAATTATACGACTGTGCCTTTTTTTAGAACGCAAACCCCATTGAGGTACCTTTTAATTTGAAAATGTTATAATGAAAATAGTGCTTAATATTACAAATTTAAGCGAGTTTCCACTATATTATTATTGTGGGGAATCTGTAGCCTTAAATTGCGCTTAAATCCCAGTTTTTTCTCCAAAACGGATGCAAACTTCCAAAAATTGGTCAGCATACCCACACGCCGCGTGAGCAAAGGGAGACCCGGTTGAGTGTGACATTTTTTCGAACTGCAATGGAGGATCGTCCTCTATTCTGTCTTTCATTTCTTTCTTCCAAAAATTCGTTTGCAGTACATTTAAAATCGAATTGTCACTAAGTGGGTCTCCACTTTTATTTGGACCTAAATCGTCGTATCTTCTATATGATTAACTTATGTGGAACTCTCAGTAAATCGTAATTATTCGAATTAATTGATTTTTATTATTATAGAACGGATACAATTATACTGATGTTAGATAATATTTTTGAAGATGATAAATGTGAAAGTGCAATTGTTGGCGGCATACAAGTACTTCTAGCTCTTCTAGATAATTATCAATCTAGGTTAATTTATTTTACAATCACCTAATTAACAATAATAATAATAATAATAATAATAATAAAACATTTATAATTATAGCATTCCAAAAATAAATACACAAATACCATACAATTCCACAATAAATGATGAAGCCATAGATATTGAAAATCGTGAACGTGTTGTACAATCAACAACAACAGCACTTGAAGGATATTTAAAAAAATTCCATGATCTTTTAATAAATCCACCTAAAGTAAATTTCAATACAATATAATTATTGTTTTATTTTAATAAATTATTTTTGAATTTTAATAGAAAACACCAATTCGAACAACATTAGGTACATTAGATCCACCATTGGGCAATACTAGAATACAAGTAGCAAAATTATTTGCTGCAATTATATCTACCAATAATAATAAATTAACAAATGGTATTATTGAATTAGGAACAATTCCAATACTTTTGAATTTATTTTTTAATTATAAATGGAATAATTTCTTACATACACAAGTAGAAAATTGCCTTGTTTTTGGATTAAAAACACATGATACAAATGAAAGTAGTGAAAATCAAAATGCCTTAAGTAGACATGTAAGAATATTTATTAATTAACAAATTATTACATAATTAATAATTTTTTGATCTTTTATAGTTATTAGTAGATTGTAATATAGTAGATCAGATTTTCAAAGCTTGGAAAGACAACGATGAACAACAGTAAGTTAATTGTTCTATTAACCCTTTCACTACTATAGGTGCATACAGGTTGAGACATTTCATCTATGAACATTGAACAGTCTTGAAGGTGGGTAAATACTGGCGCGGTTCTTGCATTTTCTCCTATGTTCCTAAATGAATTGTCTCAACCTGTATATGCGTCTAGCGAAGACTACCATTGTGGGCTATGCGTTAGGCGAATTCTGTCGGTGTGGATTGTGTAAGCATCTATGCGTCTGGTGTATCTGGTAGGCTCAATTCATATAAAAAACGAGAATACCACGGAATTATTTATATCGGCCTCCCAGTTTGTTCAAGTGATTTTCTCGTGACAACAAATTGTTAAATTATTGCTATACCGACAGAATCTGTACTACTCGAAAAAGTATTCTGTCCATTGCCGCTTGACCTTAGAGTATTCCGTAGTGAAAGAGTTAAAGAATTTGAGTAAAAGATGATTAAAACCATTTTGAATTGTTTATAGGAAGGAGGAGAATGGTATTAGACGTGGTTATATGGGCCATTTAATAAGTTTAATTAATAAAATAATTGAATTGTGTTCAAATACATCACTTGGGCAATTTTTTAAAGAAACTATGCCCGATGTTGCCAAATCATTAGATGAATTTAAAGAGAATGTTTTAAAAGATATAAATGCTCAGCAAAATATTTTATTGGTATTTAATTATTTATAATATTTTATTTATTATTGTAATTTTGGAAATTTTCTAATTAATAGGGTGGCTGTTATCCAAATACTGCAAATGAAGAAAATGAAGACTATAGTGATGTTGCCTTTCCACAAGATGAAGTATTTTCAGCTTATCAAGCACATTTTTCAAATAGTTTACCATTAATTTATCCTGGATTTAATGATGATACAACCAATGATGCTGATGATACATTACAGTATGTTTCATGTTTGTTGTTGTTTAATAATAAAAATATTTATTTATAAAATTTAGGACAATTGATAATAGGACTGATACTAATTTTACTGTTAGTGATGGTAATGATCTAGCACAACAACGTGAATTATTCAAACAAATCTGTGCACGTAACATTAATACATTGGATGATTCGGATGATCAAATTTTTGAAGATCATGAGAATACGTTTCAAACAGTTATAGAGAAAGATGATCAAGATGTTTATAATAGTAGTGATAGTGATGAAGATACTTCACCAGTTGTCCAAATGGATGTTGATCGTAAATTTTTTTAATAATATTTGTTGTTTAATCAATTAAAAAAAAAATTGTTTATTTTTAGCTTGGTCTTCATCGAAAATAACAACAACAACAACAATTCCAGATAGTGAAGATCCATGGGGTGTTCATAAACAATCCAATAATACAACTAGTGATTGGGCTGATTTTAGTTCAGTTGCATTTGATGCAAATTTCGATGATGCATTCAATAATGATAATGCTACTGGTGATGATAATGATGATTATGTTAATAAAAAAACAAATATTGAAATTAAAAATGTTATAGAAAATGATTTGAAAGTTGAAAGTATTGAAATTGATTCAAAAGATGAACAAAATATTATTTCCAAAGAAATAACAATAATTAACGATAACAGTATTGATAAAATTGCTCAAGAATCAAATGATAGTAATAGTATATGTATAGATGATAAGATGATGAAGAAGAATACGACGGATATTATTGCTGAAGGTGATAAAATCCAAGATGTTGGTAAGCCTGTTACAGAACCGTCCAAGTGAGTTTAGTATTTTTTTTTTTTTGGTTTTTGTAAAAAAAAAACTGACAAAATTTGGGTAATTCATTACTATTCCTTAATTATTATACAATTTTCTTGTTTATTATTATTATTGTGATTAGTTATCTAGTTTATTGTAAAATTCTATAGTTACATGTTTGTATTATCTTTAGTTCATCCTGTTTAAATGAAGGCAACAACAGTATGGCAAGTACAACAGAATTTGGTGTCATCTATAATGAATAATGATGTTTAAACAATCCCTCTACATATCATATGGGAATTTGATACATTAAAACAAAATGATTTATTATTTTGTTTTGTTTTTTTTTTAAAAAAAATTAATCACCATCCTCTAATCATTACAGTAAAGAAAAAATTAAAACCAAATATGTTTCGTAATTTTTCTACTCATCTATAGCAATATACAAAACAAACAGAACTAGAATTTGTTAACACAAAACAAAGTATTTATTATAATTTTTTCTATCACAAAATTTGTAGCAACTATACCTTTGTGAAGAGATTAATTATGAATTTCCTTAATTCTTTATAAAAACGAATTCAGGGTTTTATAGTATTAATTAATAATAATAATTAAAAAAAAAAAAAAGTAAAAAAAATTATGCGTTTATTAAATAAAATTTGCTTGTTGCTTAGTATTTATGTGAGTTTGGCGGCTGATCTCTTTGCAAAGTGTGCAATATCAACAAAAAAGTAACTTGTTTACGTTTAAATGAGAAACAAAAAAAAAAAATTGAAATAGATTTTGTGCATTTTTCTTTCTTATCCAATAATTAATACTATCACCACATATTTGTATAGTAGTGAAGATTTTTGTTGTTGTTTTTTTTTTTTAATTTGCACAAAATCTGTTCAAATATTGTGATATAAACCAATCCCAATTTGCATACTTAGGAATATTAGTTACTTTATTGTGCCTGTTAATGCAATCAGAACTTTATATAACCAAAATGTAAAAGTGTATTCATCGAAAGAAAGAAAGAAAACAAAAAATTACGTAATATGTATATATTGTATCCCTTGCCCTTCATTGAAAAATTATAAAGACAACAAAAATGTTTGTTTTTGGTTTATTTAAATATAATTGTTTAAAAATTAGAAAAATTAAAAAAAAAAAATGAAAACTGTACGTGATATTCGAATATGAAGGGTTTAAATTTGAATTTTTTTTTTTTTTAATATTTTACCCATGTTTGTTCTTTTTGTAAATGTACAGTTCAAAAGTACAAAATAGTTTTCATATTGAATATTAAATATATATGACCAACACTTTAGGTTTTTTTTTCATTATTATTATTACTGTTATTATAACTTTAGTTTATTATCAATTGATTTGCAACTATAACTTCTGTGATTATAGATTGTGGTGACTAAATTATCGTACATATAGCGCATTTCTACAATTATTTGTTTTTTAATTTTTGGTGTTCTTCCCTCATATGATGAACAGTCAGTGCCTAGGCATATGTATATTTTTTAACATCCTCTTACTGTTGTTTTGAACATTTTTGTCTGCTGTCTTGATTTTAATAAAAATTCTTGATCTGATCTGATTTTGAAAATTATACTCTCATTTATCCACTGATTATCAAAAATCTGTAAAATACACGCTATTGATATACACAACGGCAACGTTGGAATTCATTCCTCTATTTAGCAAACGTGGGCTACAATTAGCCGTACTAGTGAAACGTCAAATTATTAACCTAAAATTTCGCCTTATGCAAAAGCGTGTGTAATATAATATTAAAAATAATAAGTAAATTAGCGAAAATGGTAAGCTTATTCATGATAAAACACGTTATTTTTGTTTTGGTGGTTGTATTTACTGTATTTTTGCAAGAAATGTATCCATATTGTATACCCAAAATCGAACCTTTCAATTTGCTATACTTTCAGAAACCGCTTATGCTTCACGGGCACGAACGTGCTATCACCCAGATCAAATATAATCGTGAAGGTGATTTATTATTCTCATCATCCAAAGATAATAAACCGAATGTTTGGTATTCATTGAATGGTGAACGTTTGGGCACATTTAATGGCCATCAAGGTGTTGTATGGTGTATTGATGTTGATTGGACAACAACGAAATTCTTATCAGGTGCTGGTGATAATACATTGAAAGTATGGGATTGTGAGAGTGGTCGTGAAACTGGCAATATTAAAACAAATTCATCAGTACGTACATGTTTATTTAGTTATTCTGGTAATATGGCAGTTTATACAACTGATAAAGCAATGGGACATCAATGTGAGATTTTCATTATTGATGTTAGAAATGTTGATGAGAATATATCGCAAGAGGATGCAATTTTAAGGATACCAATAAAGGGACCAAGAGTCTCATCCATCTTATGGGATAATTTAGATGAAAACATCATAACCGGACACGAGAATGGTGAAATTATCCAATGGGATTTGAAAGTAATTCATTCACTTTTATTTTAACGAAATGTAGTTTAATTTAACCGTTTTTAACAGACTGGAAAACAAGTGAATTCAACAAAAGAACATGAAGCTATCATCAATGATATGCAATGGAATAAAGATGGAACGATGTTTGTTACAGCATCCAAGGATCATACAGCGAAATTATTCGATGCTAGCGATTTAATATTATTGAAAACATATAAAACAGAAAGACCGGTAAATTCGGCTGCTATTAGTCCAATATTTGAACATGTTGTTGTTGGTGGTGGTCAAGAAGCTATGGATGTAACAACAACATCAGCACGTATAGGAAAATTCGATGCCAGATTCTTCCATATGGTGTTCGAAGAGGAATTTGGACGTCTTAAAGGTCATTTCGGTCCAATTAATAGTGTTGCTTTCCATCCAGATGGTAAAAGTTATAGTTCGGGTGGTGAAGATGGTTATGTACGTGTTCACAATTTCGATTCATCTTATTTTGAATATAATTTCGATTATTAGAATAATGTGGACTAGATGGTTTACAATAAAAACATTTTTTCGTAAAAAAAACCGATTTTTTAATTAACTTAAATACATTTCCTAATAAATTAATTTAGAAAAATAGCCGTTTGGATAGAGTTCCACCATCTGCAGAATCTAAAAGTTTTCTCTTAAGCGAAGTTCGTTCGGTTTCTCTAACTTTACGGATATTTTGCGGTAGTGGCAATTTCGAACCGACCGTTGGAGCCGGTTTATTACTGAAAAACGGCATTTTCAAACACTCTGTACACGTCATCCGTTTATTGGGATCTAAAACTAATAAGCCACTAATAACATCGAGCAGATCATCACCAGCTGCTGTGAAGATATTTTTAAGTGGTATAGATGTGAACGGTTTAAATTCAACATAATCCGATAATGTTTTCAATCCTGGCCAATTCTCTTCAGTTGGATTTCCAAATACACTGAATATCTTGGTTAATTGATCTAAATCGGATTCACCGGGAAATAATGGTACGCGCAATAATAATTCACCTAGAATACAACCGACTGCCCACATATCAATACATGTACTGTACTGTTTGGCACCGAATAATAATTCGGGAGGCCGGTACCATCTGGTGACAACTTGATGCGTGTTTATGCGATTTGGGGAACCGTACAGTTTTGCTAAACCGAAATCACCAATCTTCAATACACCACTAGCATTTACAAGTAAATTGTTCGGTTTCAAATCACGATGTAATATCCAATTTAAATGTAAATATTCTAAACCCTGTAAAGTTTGTAGCATATAAGCTTTAATATTTGCTGTTGTCAATATGATTGTATTATCTTTTATTATCACTTCTAGATCTGTATCCATAAAATCAAACACCAAAGATACATTCGACATATGCCCGAAAACATCCAATAAACCAATTAGATTCTTATGATGCAATTCTTGTAATAATTTGATTTCACGTAGAGCTGTACGATTGATACCATCTTGGGCATCTTGTCGGCTGCCCATTTTGATCTTTTTCACCGCAACAATTGTATCATTTTCAACGTCACGTGCTTTATATACAGTAGCGAATTGACCTTCACCTAAAAATTCGATTTTTTCGTAACGATTCAATTTATTTGTTATCATTTTTCTTCGTAATTAATTCCACACATTCACAACAAATGATAAACGGTTTGAAAATTTGAGGTTAGATGAAACTTCAATTTGTGACAGCAAATCGATGATTTTGATTGGACGATTCGAATGACGTCATTACCAGAGGCGGCTCGTTGCAATCTTTAAGTTAATTAATTAATTGAAAATTTAATGAAATAATCATATTTTACAATAATAAATAAGTAGATTTTTACCGTAAAATTATATTTTGGCTTTTTTTTTTGTTAAATTCTAAATTTGTTGGAAAATATAGAATTTTCTCGCAATGTATACACTGTGTCCAAATCAAATGTACACCAAATCTATTTTTAAACATTAACCATTCGTATTCGTATAACAGAAGGTGATTAATTTATTTTTTGATAGTTTCGAACAAATAAAATTTGTTTTATAGGCTTTAAACACTATAAAACGATATAGCAGATGTTAATACGGATGAAAACATGCGTGAAAGAGCAGGTGTACACAAATTGACTGTGTTAGATAATCTGATTTGTGTATTTCCTCTTGATGCCAATCTAGACTTTTGTTTGTTAAATTTTCAGAACATCCTCTTAGAGTCCTTTATTATAAACCCTACTTTAGCCATTTTTGAGTCAATTACGCCAAAACTTTCCACATACAGAAGCAAAGTTTTCGGATGTAACAAAATTATGGTTATAACGAACAATTCTTGTAGTTTGAAACGAAAATAATCCGTCCTGTCTGTTTATCTGCTTTAATGTGCGTTCACTCTAGTGTATACGTTTTTCTTGTTCAAGTTGGCTTGTCCCAAGCAAGCCCGACAAGAGGAGGTACAGCCGATACAAATTACCGGTGTCCAGGTGATCTGGGACAGGAAATCACCCCCAATGTCATTGTAATTATAATGGAATGTAAGTTTTTGACGCCCCTGGTGTAAAGTATAGATCTTGATAATGTAAATACACTTTCAATAAGTGTCTTGTTTCAACTAGTCCAGTTCTTCCACAAAATTGACATCTGAAGTTGATTCAATTCTTGAATAATTTATTGAGAAGTTAGCGAATGAAGAAAAACAAAAACTCGATCAAGTAACTTGACAAGTTAATCAAGCACTGACTCAACTTGAGATGTTACTATTGCCCAATGACTTGACGAGTTATCCAAGTTGTTACATGTCTGTTTTAGTGTTACATGAACCAACTTGAACATGAAAAACTTGATAGTGTAATCGTACCTTTAGACAAGTTTAGCCGGTTCATCTTCATCTGTGGCTGACCTTCCTTGAACACATAAGGCTCATTTTACTTAATTAGAGTGAACCTCACGTGCAAGAAACATAAAGTTGATTTACGGTATGGTAAAGTCTACTTTACGTCCAGATTAAAGAAGGGAAGCTGAACCAGCCCTAAGTCAAACAAAACCCCTATTTGATTGAATGTGGCTTACATTTAGACAAAACATAAGAGTTCTTGAGTGTTAAAACATGGCTAAACGAAACACGGTTCTACGGAACAACGTCAGACACATTTTAATATTCTCTTGATTGTCTGACTTGTTTTAATCGGTGTGGAAATTAGAATAACGACTATATATACGTATCAAGTCGACGCTCATGTGAACAAGGTCTAATGATATCAATCTCTCTTTGCAAGGACATCCTAATTTCTCCTAAAATCGGGCTATCATTGTACTCATTTCTGCTAAAAAAGAATAGGGTTGTTATTTAAAAAAGTTACGATGACGTTATAACACACTAGTGCGATAAAAACTAATAATTCAATAAAAAGCTATGAGTTTGGAGCGGAACTTTATCACCGGCCTGTACATGTTGGAAACAATAAAAATCAATAAATGAAGACCTTTACAATTTAGCCCGTGGGTCATTTTTGAATTTCATGACTAGTTGGCTCAGGTGCGGCGCATCCTTCTCACCTTTCATTTGTACGACCCTGCAATCGAGTAATGCAATATTCAAAGATTGCAAATTAAGGATTTTTGGCATTGTTTGGATATTCGAAATATTATTTTAAAATTTTCAAAGAAAATTGAACCTAATTTCAATAAAAATGTAAATCTTGTTTACATTCAAGATTTTAATTAATTGTAGTTTAATTTTTTGTTTTTTGTTATTCCCATTCTAATTATTCGTTTTAAATGTGACGTGTCACTAGTCCAAGGAAATCCAGCAATATTTTTTATCATTATTCCAAACATATCGCAGCAGTAAACAACATAAGTCGAACAAATCGTTTTCTTCTATTTTACATTTTACGTATTTTAAATAAAACAAAAAAAAATTGATCGAAATGCACTTTGTGCTCATTTTCATAAAAATAGAAAGAAATTTTGAAATGCGCTGACGCCGAATTACCACTATATATGTATGTATATGTATCTCTAACTATATATACATGACAATATCAGTTTTATATTATATGCAGTGAAAAACATGGCAGCACCAGCGTCGCGACGTTTACCGTCGTCAACACTATAGTATAATACTAGAGCTAGTTAAAACTAAACTAGAGTAGTATGTGTGTATTATTGAACAGTTGTTTCCAATGGGGGGAGACTAGGAAAATATGGTGTTTAGTTTTAGTCAGACTTGAGGGGTTTATTGCAGTTATCTGTGGTGACGGGTGATATGGCTGATTTCAACAGGGCAAAATATTAATTAAATCAAAACAAAAAATGCGACGACAACAATCCAGTCAAACACAATTACAACTCGAACATAACAGCGATGAATGCACCTCGTCCCCGGTAAGTCATCTCTTTAATTTGCAATTAGCAATTATTGAGTCCAGAAGATTATAAGTCGTGGTGTGAGTCATGTTGCGGTAGCGATTTTTTTTAGCTTTATAATCCATAAAAAACATAATTATTTAAACAAAACAAAAAAAATGTAAAGATTATCGTAGTTTAAATGAACTATTAGCCAGTGTAAGTCAATGTCATTTCGAATCACCAATAAACAAGCGGCTTTTGCAATAATTATTTGAAATCCCTATATTTATTTACGTATTTTGTTAATACCTGTTGGCTAATTATTATTTACATTTGTTGAAAGTTTCGTTATTATTATTGTTATTTTATTAAATAAATATTATTGTATCGGTATTGTTTTATAAAAATCAATCTTTTTAATAATTAATAACAGGCGAATACAAACCGGAAATATTCTCCTAAATAAGACACAAAACAACCGGAAATCCATATATAGAGAAACTAAATTTATCCTTTTACACAGTTCTTATTGATTATTATTCGAACTGTACTGATAATTATTAATAAGTTCGTGAAGTGGTCGTGTCCTTTGTTCTTTAAAAATCCATTATCAATATTATAGTTTTTTTTCGAACAAGGAATCTTGTAAATAATTGAAATAACGGTTGATTTTGTTATCATGTCATTAGTTTTTTAAAAGCTTTTTCTAATTAACAACACCAACACACTGAATTGTTGTTCCATTAGTTACCAATTTTATGCAATTTTTAACAACAAAACAATGTTTCTAAAATTGCGCAAACCTCCAAACGACAAGGCTGAACAAATTGTCGATTCAGAGGTAATTTTTTGTTACTTCATTGTTTTCTAGTGAAAGAAAAATCTGTTGTTGTTTTTTTGTGTTTATGTATGTGATTTGTCATGAAAATTTCCAATTAATTTTCTGTTGATTGTAGTCACAAATTTTGGAACGTGTCCAATCGGACCGGGTGACTGTAACGAAACCGGAAGAGGATCGTCGTCGACGCACCATCATCGTTGAGAAGAAGAACGGTTCATATGGTTTCACATTGCAAAGTTATGGTATTCATTATAAGAAAGAGCAAGAAATTGAAATGATCACTTATGTGGATTATGTGGATTATGATGGACCGGCTTATAGAGCCGGTATGCGTGAAGGTGATGTTATTTTATCAATTAACGGTACTGATATGGAGAAAGCCGACCATAAGACTTTAGTAAATTTTATCAAAAATTGCGATACACGTATGAGAATGGTTGTATTGTTTGAAGATTGTGTACGTAAGGTAAATCATCTCGAATTGTATAAAATAATACTATTTTGTATTGATTTCCGTTTTCGTGGCATTTTTCTAGGTCGAACTCCATATGCGATATATTCAATTACAAAGAATCTTACAAAGTAAAATGGCTGAATTGGAGAAATTATGTGTACGTGAACGACAATTATTGGAAGGTAAATGGAAAACGCACAGTTTACCAGCACGAAAAAAAGCGTCACAAATCAATAATGGTGATCCACAAACACCCACACAAACAACATATTCGTATTGTCGACCAACTGTATCAACTGAAGATGTTGCTAAAGCACAACAAAAACAACAACAAAATCCACCATTAATTTTCGCTTATCGTTATTTAGATCCACATTATCGATATATGTTACAACCATCTGTTAGTAGTAGTGGTGAATATTTATTAACATTTGAACCGTCACGTTATCGTGGTGATCAACCACATTTCATTGTTAAAACACCATGTGATATGCCACAGAAGCAAAATCGCGGCAATCAAACTAATAGTAATAGTATGGAGAAGCCGAAGAAGACACAAAGTTGCCATAATTATGCTGGACATTTATGTAATCCCTGTATCCAATCAGGAAATGGTGCTGATAATACCAGTTTAGAAGCTTATGATTTAGCTAGTCCTTGCTGTGATCCTCATTGTGTGCCATCCAGTAGAAGACGTTCACGTAATCATAAGGAGCATAGGAAAAGAGATTCAAAGACTGAAGAAACTCAAACTGATCTTCTTCCACAACAACAACAACAACAACAACAGCAGCAACAACAACAAAGACTTCGTCCACATTCACAAATTACTCAAACAACACCGCAAAATATTCAAACTTACTCAGCTCCACGACGATATTTCCATTTAGGTGCTGGTGTAGTAAGTCAGTGTAGTTTACATTCGTGCACTTCAAGTGAATTAAGTGCAATTGCACCAACAACAATGGGAGAGAGTTCGGCTAGTTACACAACATCATTAAGTACAGACACTTTGTATTGGGATGGTTCTTGTGAGATGAATGCTTCACGTCAGTTGAGTGTTAAATCGAAACACGATCACCATCAACAACAACACCCGCAACAACAACAACAACAACAACGCTACTCCCAACAAAACTACAATCAAGAGCCTGTTTATATCCAATATTCAGTTGTAAAGCCGAAATCTTGGGATAATTTAGCAACAAAAGCAATCGGTGGTTACGGTTTCGGTTATGGCTATTTAGACACATCAGTTAAAGCAAATAAAACAAAAAAATCACAAGGTACTCAATATATCCGTATTGATAAACACACAACAACAAATTCAAATCAACAACAACAACCACCACCACAATACACACCACATACACATCGACGTTATTTCCAACCGACCAAATCAACAGAAAGTCTATTATCATTACCGAAATATTCAAATGAAACATTATCTGATTCAAGTGTTTCATGTGAATGTTTAGATGTTTTATCACCAGCCCCAGATACTAGTAATAATGATAATAATAATAGTAATGTACGTTTCTTTCAAAGTCCACAACAAAGTCATAGTGTTAGTCCAATTGATCCAAATTTCGGTTATTACAGTAGTGTTGCGGCTAGGAAAGCATCAGCGAAAAATGTTATTTCAACTAGTTCTGAAGCTACAAGACTTTAGAATAAATCGAGAAATCGCAGTGCCGGATCGAGGGGAGTTAAGGATAATATTTAATAGAAATATTGGAAAGGATTGCGGTTCGCTCTGTTTGCACCGGATGTAATTCATCCTCGATCCCGCTCTGTGAAGAATTTTGCCTCAATAGATGATAAAATCGAGGCCTTAATTTTATAGGTAAAACAATTAACATCCAATACGGCTTTAAAGGATTCCTTTTTATTATATATAAACACATGTATGTATGTACTGATTAGTAGATAAATTGATTACGAATAAACCCCGCAAATCTGTAGAGAAACGCAAACATTTGTATTATCACCTTAGCACAATTAATTGTAAAATAATTAATAAGTAATTACCTACATATATACGATTTTATAAAACTTATTATAATACACATAATATGTACGATTATGATTATGTAATGGGTGATTAAAATTGTTTTTGATTAATTGATAATTATTTTGGAAATAATTTGGATCACCCAATATAAACCGTATATCCACCACGGTTTTCTATTGTTTTATTTATTAAATTCATGTGATAATTATAAACAATTTAATGTGAAAATATAAAAAAATTAAAAGACGTGCTGGCGACCAAAGAAGTTAATTTTATAATTGGTCTGTTTCGATTTGGTCGACTTAACTCTGCCATAGAAGATTGTTAAAGGTCGTCACTCACCATCAAATTTGTTTGACAACCATGCTTGACCAGACACCATCAAAATTTGAGTTAGATGGGGCCCTTAATTACACGTTGCCTGCGATACAGTACCTACAGAAAGTGTTAATTGTGACCCACCGGTGGGTCGTGCAGCAAGTAACGTGTTAAATTATATGCATGCTAGAAATGCTAAAAAATAAATAAATATAGACTTTACTGTTCAACGTGTCTATAGGTCATTTTGCGCCCCATGATTTGCAAACTAGGGTGCAAGGTGTAATGC
The DNA here is from genome assembly GCA_037414755.1 of Lydus trimaculatus. Lineage (NCBI taxonomy): Eukaryota > Metazoa > Arthropoda > Insecta > Coleoptera > Meloidae > Lydus > Lydus trimaculatus. Next base: position 71,296 of record JAZBGY010000115.1, on the reverse strand, counting down.
AGCTGTCACAATTACCATTATTTGCATGGCTCTGGCTACAATAACACACAAAATTATTAAATTTCCGATTAAAGAGAAAACTGATTGTGGGTGGGTTTGTAAAGGTATTACAATGACACATAACACTATCAAGTTTTTCTTCTTCAAGTTGGCTTGTACCAACTACAACTTGATAATTATGTAAACACACAAGTTACTTCAATGTACTTATTAATGATGAACTTGAAATTCATAAGGCAGAAATCTTTGAACAAGTAATATGAATTCTTGTTCAATTACTTGATGCAATTTTTCTTTCGAGTTTCTTCCGCTTCGCTGTCGTTGGAAATAGTAAAGTAACTTGACAAGTTCTTCAAAAGTTAATTCAACTCGAAATGACAATATTGTACAAGAATTTGACAAGTTATCGGAGTTCATATAAGACTTTTAAAAGCGTGTTTACATTATCACGTGAGAATTGTATGGTGTAAACCAGACTTCTGCTTGAAAAGAACCACAATCTGTTGGGTACTGAGCGAAAGCGTATGTTTCTTTATTGCTCTGGACGCTCAAATGCATTTCGACTGAAGTACGCCAAAAAGCTGTTAGAGTTGGTTAGGAACTTGAAAGGGTACTCAAACATTTGACACTCGATGGAAATGGCTAAATGGCGATTTGAGCTACAAACAAACCCACACAAAGAAAGAAAACCATCCAAACACAGGTAGAAGAACGGTAGCATTTATGATTAATTGGATTTCCCTGCAGATGCTATCAATTTTATATTGCTGTTTTAAAGTTAAGTCGACTGAATCAGAATAGACCAACTGTTTTTTATTTTTAAATATTTTTCTTTAATAATTGTGATTTTTACTATAATTTCAGTTTCTCCCATCTAGAATAAAAACGAAGTTGACAATAATTTACGTTAATGTTTGCTTTTTTTTACATTAGGTATACATGACAGTTTGTCCAAAAAATTAGACAAAAAATGTTGGAACTAATTGTTTGTTTTTGTATTTGGTCAATTTTTATATAAATTGTTGTTTTTTTGAATTGCGTTTTCATTTTCTTCCAACTTGACCCTAATTTGTTCGGAAAAGTAGAGTGCACGCTTAGTACTTTAACCTATTAAGGACCTTAAACTGTAGACCTCCACTTACCATCAACTGTTTGACATCATTGATCATCAAACATCGATATAATATAGTCATAAGTGTTAGTAGTATCCATTGATCCTTAAATCGCTTCACAAGTAGGTTTGATCAATATTTCTGATCAACTTTGATACTCATCCACTCACCATCAATCTACATCAGTGTTTCCCAAACTTTTTGGCTTACCAACACTCTTTAAATTCAATAATCCCATATTTAGTTGTTTCTAATTTGCATTTTTTCAATTTTGATCTCCATAAAAATTGGGGGCAACTTATAATTGAAACAAAAACCCAATTCGCGTCACACCTATAGAATCCTGTCACGGACACACCGGTTGGGAAACACTGATCTACATTATAATCAAACACTAGTGTTTCATTGATGGTAAATAGCTCTGAAAAAGCATGTATAGTCCGTTCATCGATTTAAGAAATTAACTGTGTTTTGTTATAAACAATAAACACCATAATCTTCCATGATGGATAGTCTGCAAATGGAGGCTCACAACTTTCTTGAACCGGTCCTGGCGTGTGCCCCTTTTTGATTGAAACAAAACCAACAAAAAAAAGAAAAAAACAACAGAACCGCATCAAATATATTTAAACAATCATAGAAAAACCTGTTGACACGGGGGCAATTTCATAAATTATTCGAAGTAGCATAAAATAGCGGAAGTTGTGGTTTTCCCCGTTAGTCTTCCATTCATTAAATATAAGAAAAATAAAATTGTAATCTTCAAAATAAATAAACCTATTATTATTATTATTATTATTATTATTATTATTATTATTATATAACGAAAAGTAAAAACAATAGGAGATGGATGTTTGAGAAAATCTAGCAAAGAGAAGGGCAAAACTGCTATACATACAAAAGAAATTTCTGAAACACATAGCTGTACATTATGTGCACTTTATATACGTGTGTATATATAGCATTTATGTATTATATAGTAGATCAAGTATATAACTATATCTAGCTTCTTTTATATAGTAAAGCTATCTCTCTTGGATTTGCTGTAGTGGCCCCACTGCGAAACATCTATTTCTCCTAAAAAGTGGTTGATATATCATTGTGTTTGTGTGTGTCTATATGTATAGTGATTTTTTCTTTATTATTAATTAATTAATTAATAAATTAAAGAAAAACACGTATTTTCAATGACGCAATGTCAAAAAGGAATATAGCTTATACGAAACCAGAGGAACCGAGCTTTTTAAAGAGAATAAAAGAACAAATTGGTTATAAGGAGGGCCCTACTGTTGACACGAAAGTAGGTTATATTGCACATTTTTTATTTTATTTTTTTTTATTTAATTATCCATCAACTGTATAGTTTTATATAAAATATCCAATTTCAGCGTGAAAATCTTGGTCCTGCTGAAGATCTATCGGACGGTGAAGAAGAACAACCGACTGTTGTTGTATTAAACGAAGGCGATTTGACAGCTGAAGAGGTAGAACGTGAAAAACAACGTTTAGAAAAAGGCGAGTCCACTTAAATTAAACAAATTAATCCAGAAAAAAAAACAATTAATTATTGATTAATTATGAAAATTCCGTAAAATAGCCATTACGATAATCATCGAGATGGCGTCCTGCTATTAGCAGACATCTCGATAATTCCCATGAGCACTATAAGATTTTGGCGCCAAAACAAATCGCGCCAAATCCAAATATTCAAAATTAAATTTGCAAAAATTCTCGATAAAAAATCAAATTTATTCTAATTATTATACAAGTTTTTGGTTTAATTATTAATTTTAATTGATTGTTTGTGTCCAGTTTAGGGAGGGGAAAGGTTGCCAATGGTGTAATTTTTTTTTTATACATTAGTATTAAGATTTTCATTATAGATTTTACTATACGTCAACCCATTTCTAACAGAGATAGATTCATTATTATCTACTATGTATAAGAGAGAGATGATGTAATTTTTTTTTTTTTACTGAACACGTGATCATTTTAGCTTGGTAATAAGACTTTGGAAAGGATGCTACTCCCCTTTTTCGTGAAAATGGTTTGGTCTATTATATATATACGACGAAACGGTATTTTGCTCTGCTCCCGAATGCTCGATAAAATATTGTTGTTTCATATATTTTATATAAAAGTTTATCAGGAATTTGTTTTGCTGTTTTGGTTTGTTTTTTTTTTGGTTAATAATTTGCCAAAATTTGATAATTAATTAAACGATTAATTATAATAGACGGATACATGAATTTTTTCGAATTATAATAGAAATTGCGACTTAGATTCCAAGGAATAGCAATTAGAAATCAATAATGCCCTTTTTACTTGAAAAGCTGTTCTATAATCGAACTATCATTTGTAAAGCGTAGTTTTTACACAAAACTTTTTACGAAAACCACCTAACAAATACCACATATGATAAAACTGAAAATCATTTGAAATCCCATCTATTTTTCTGTTATTTTAAGACCAACATCAATTATTATCACTTTAATTAATTTAATTGCATTGAAGCTTTCAGTGTTAAGCATCAATTTTACACGAAATCAAGCATTGTTTGGTGCAACAATTGTAAAATTGATATTAAAATTACTACCGTATTATAAAGAGAAAAGAAAACAACAACACATAATTTGTTGTAAATTTACCGGTTGTAAAGACTGTAAATTTGACATTTATTTCAGTTTACATATAAACCAAACAGTAGGATTGGTGTCGTTGATTTATTGATAACTACATCATTTGTTAAAAATTGAAAAGAATAGCGTTAATTAAAAAATTTCAACAAATCAACTACCAACATTATTATCCCATAATCATATAACAAACTTTTATTAAGTTAAATCTCAATTACTGAAAACTACTGAAATTATAATTTAATTCAGATTATCTAAATTATTTTCAGCTGTAAAATCCTATGACCTTTGAAAATAATTTAGATCACCTGCTATCTTAATGGTTGCTATAAGTTACAACTTACGTTTGTCTAATTAATAGAGACTTTCCGCAATTTTAACGCTAACTTTAACGTTAATTAAAGAATATGCGCATTCGTGTAACTGATGCTAAAAATATGGGATTATCGTCAGATCATCTAAAATTAAACCATTTACAGTGGAAGCAGTAATCGTCCGACTCTTTGAAAACAATTTACGTTACGTCTAGTTATTAGAGACTTTCCGCATTTTATCGCTAACTTTAACATTAATCAAAAAACATGAGCATCTGTGAAGTTATAGCTCGTTAAAGTTAGTAAATTTAGCACAAGACTATATTAAAGTAATATTTGTGTATATAAGTAAAATCAATCTTGAATGTTAGTGTTAGCGTTAACGTTACTATTGCTACATTGATTGTTTCATTCCTACTACTATTCCCAAGATTAAAACCCAAAACATTCAGGAATGTAAAGATTTGATGATAATTTGAAAAAAATCCCAATAATTGTTAAGAATATCAATACGCACTGACGTTAGCATTAGCGTTAACATTACGGCTTTCATTAATTATAAAAGAATCTTCTTGATCGTTATTTTGTTTGAAGTTTAGTAAATCCTCTATAGCTAGCGTTAGTGTTAAAGTTGCTGTTGCCATTGCAAGAAATCTCGAAAGCGCGGTTCAGTTTCCCTTCCTTGATCTTCAGTGGTCGAAAGAAATCAAAATAGTTTCCAGTCTTAAGCCATATACCAGATGGCGTTCATACTGTCCTGAGAATCGTTCACCGGATACATGTCATTGTATAATGTATAAGAACATTTAATTTTAAATTTCCCGCAATCGTAATTATCCTCCGTTTACTACCAGCGCTATCCGCGGGAGCTTTGTAATTAACAAAAAATTATTACACACAGATACAGGGGACTGATCTCGGCATAAGGTTGATCTTGCTGTAAATTAATCCTAGGTGGCCTGGATATAAGGTCCCTTTTAGTAAACGAGATTTTGAGTGTCTGGTAAAGTAAAATGAGTCTTATATTTGAGGGACATAAGGCAAGGTCAGTACAAACTATGCTAACCGGAGATAAACGACGCTCAATACTGCTACAAATAAAGACTTCGTCTATTCGTACCATCAAATCCAACATTCAGGAATGAATAAAGTTTGGAAAATTTGTAGAAAGTTGTTAAAAATCTTAAGGTGCTATTAGACGATCTAGCAAAGTGGCAGAAATCTGTCGATTTTAGTAGGCAGTTATGTTCCTACAGATATACCCATCCTCTATTTACACGGTAGATACGCTCCTGGACAAATAGTGCAAATCGAAACCGTGTAAATTAAGTACCGTGCAAATCAAAGGATAAGTGTATTTGCTTCCATCTGACACAGTAATTAGACATATCTGAACGTACCTATCTACTGAAATTGACAGATTTCTGCCAATTTGCCAGATCTTGTAGGAGCACCTTTATAAATGTTATAATAGTCCTATACCAGTGAGTATACGCATGCGTCCCAGTACACTGACCTATTTGGCGTTAGCGTTAACACTACGGCTTTCATTAAAAAAGATTATCTATTTCTAGAAGAATCTTTCTTATCCTTATCTTATTTGAATTTTAGCATATCTTTTACATATAGGTTCAGTTTCCATGCCTTAAACTCGACTTAACTTTGATCTTGTTGTTAAGAATGTGAAGTAACACTATGGTGTCTGTATATAAGGTCCTTTTTAATAAACGAGATTTTGAGTGTCTGGTAAACTAAAAGGGGGCTTATATTCAATGGACGTAAGGCAAAATTAACAACAAACTATATGTTAAGTCGAGATTGAGGAACCGAAGATGAACCGGGTTTAAAATGCTGCTCAAAACAGGAAGAATGTTGCTATCTAATAAACGTCAAAATAATCCTATAAGAGTACGAATACGCATGCGTCATACTACACTAATGTTATTAGGCGTTAGCGTTAACGTAACGCTGTTAATACAAATATCTATTTTTAAATTGTTTTTAATGAATTATTCATTGATTAAAAAAAACAACAACTATATGGCAATAATAAGCCAAAAACTTGTTGTAATGTCTTCAATAGATTTGGGTATTTCCAAAAAATTACAGATAAAATCACACATTTTTAATAGTTTTTTTTTAATGAATTTTTTTCCACATACCTCCACACCTACTTGAAAGGAAGTATTTTTCCTTCCTGAAATTAGTTCTTTCGTTATTGATTTTTCAGTACAAACGTGTATAAATTATACAAATCTATACGTATTTGCACACTTCTGGAAAAATTTCCTTTATTTTAAATTGCACAAAAATTTGTATAAGAAAAATACAGTCATTAGCCCATCGTCTGAAACTGAATAATTTGTTTTCAAATTTCAGTATTAGCTATATGTTTCACTGAAAATTTCAGATATCGTATCGATTTAATAAATTTTTTAAAATATACAAAATATGCTACCAATTTTATAGCGTTTTATTATGTTTTTTTTTTGAAAAGTATCTATGGGAAAGATTTTGCAATTATCTTTTATTTTATTTGTTTCAGCATATTATCTCTCTAATATTTATGTTTTTATTTTGTTTTCTTTTATTGTTGTTAAAACACACAGAAGCTACAGAAACTGCAGCCGATTTAAATTCACGGATTGTATTCAAAGCTCCTAACAAAAGTTCAAAAAGACCAACTGAAGATAGTGGAAATAAGAAGAAATCATCGAAGAAATTGAAAAATAAAACACTCCTATCTTTCGACGAAGAGGAAAACGACGATTGACTTTTTTCCATTTGCTTTATTTGGAAAAAGAACCAACAGAGTACCTAGAATAGATTTGATGTAAGTTGTTTTTACTTAAAAAAAAAAAACAAAAATCACATTTTGATGGTTCCTTGTCCTTTAACAATTTACAACAACAAATCAATACCAACGATGAAAATTTTTGTAAAATCGCATGTTTGCCTTATTTCCAAATAATCCCATTTTTAAACCAAATTCCCAATTGTCTCCAACAGGATATAAGGATTTTAGCAGGATTCTTCTTAATTTGTTATTGTTGATATTGAATTTTATAATAAATAATTATAGAAAATGTTTATTAGAAAGCGTCAGAAAATGATAAAGACCATTGGTTTGCGTTGAGAAAAATTTATTAGATATAGAGTAATACATGAACAAAATGAGGTTTGGGCTCAACCATTTTCAAATAGGAGGGAGGGGTGTCTGCTGTCTTGTCCTTTTCGTGTTGTTTGTAGCGGGGTGTATGGGTGGCTCAAGTATTTTTTCTCATTGTTTTTTTTTTATTATTATTATTATTTATTTTGTATTTCCCCTCAACTACACAAATCTACTATCTCTTTCTTGGTTGTGTCTTGATTCTATTTTTATTGTTATCGAATTTGTTTCTTGGTTTTCGTTATCTAACGGCAGAAGAGTTAAAACAACACAACAACAACAACACGAGGATCAGTGATGGGGAAAAAGAGAATGGCAGTCCTAATTCCATAAAACATTTTTCTTTTCTAAATCAACCAGATGGTTTCTTTTGTTTTTTAATTATCGATAAAAACGCTCTATTATCAGTTTTGTAATGATTGGCGGGAATTTGAAATTTCAAATTTTTGAAAATCGATTGTTGGGCAAATGGTCATTGTTGACCTTTGTTTAAATTCTTTGATAACGGCATATAGTTAATCGATATGTATAGGATATACTGAAATTGTTGTAAATTTGTGCCGGCGCTTACGTAATGAAAAAATTTTAAGACATCAGTATTGTGGCTGTGTGTGTGTGAGTTAAAGTGTGGAACAGAGGAGAGCGACGTCACTATTTTTGATCACGTGACATACCGTTAGACGCCATATTGGCAGTTTAGTGCAGTGCTAGGGGTTAGTGACGTGCATCTCGTAGTTTCCAATGTTGTCTATTAATTAACTAAAAAAAACAATAACAATAATAATTAATAATAAATTAAATTTATTGTAAATTGTTGAACGGTGTGTTTTTGTATTGATAAATACCACAATACAAGATTTGAATAGCGCGGGTTGTCAGTTAATTATCGCATAGTTCGGGTGTTTACGATTGTTAGAAACACACACACACACACTCATACACAAAAACAGGCGCCCCCCAATCATCAATCGTCATCATCACCATCATCAACCATTGGCGGTCTTACAGATGGTCATTATTATTACAATAATTTTGTAGATTTTAATAAGAAATTCAAATTGGGGATGTGAAAAAAACAAATTCAAATAGTTTATGGTAAATTTTTGTAATTTTTTTTTTTTAATTTAAGTAAATTTAGGTTATGTATGGTGGTATGGGAAGGTTGGTTGTGTTGGTTGGTTGGATTGAAAGGCATTAGGGGAATTTTGCTGTATGGTAGATGATTGTTGGTAGCAATGTAAAATTGTTATCTTCCCATCATCAAAGTGGTGGGGCTGAAATTCAAGTTTTCCCAAATTAGAATTGTTGTTTTTTTTTGTTGTTTAAATTTTTGGATAACCCACCAATTTTGCAACCCTTCTAAAACGATTTTAACTGTAGCAAAAGCTTTAATAATCGATTTTTTTTCCTGTTTTAGAATTTTAGTGTTTGATATGGCAGCTGTATCAGAAATGGGTGAAATCGATGATGTACATACAAAAGATGATGGTAAATTCTATCAAATACAAAAATCTTTTATAAATTTTTATTTTGTATTTCAATAGGGGAAACTGTTCTTAATGGTGATATGGCAGATATAGATGATGATGATGATGATGGCAATAATAGTGAATCTAGTTTAGAAACAAATGAAAAATCACAACCAATCATTAATGATGATAAAGATAATTATGAGAAATGTAACGAACAAACACCAATGGATGTAGATAATGATGATGTTGATGATGATGATGATGATGATGATAGTGAAATTAGTAAAACTAATGATAATATTGAAGATAAAAAGATAAAAGATTGTTCATCAAATAATAAAACAACAAATAAACAAAACGATATTAATAATAAAGATGAAGTTCATGAAATTATCGATGATGATGATGTTGTTGATGATGATGAAGATGATGATGATGAGGAATGTGATGATAGTGAAGATGATGATGGTATAGATCATAATGAAGGTGATGATGAACATGAAGATGAAACAACAACAACAATACAACAAAATAATCTTAAAAATGGTATTAATAAAATTAGTGATGAACCAATTGAATTGAATGATTCAGGTGGTGATGATGGTGATGTAATGATTATTGAAGAAACTAAAGAAAATGGTGCTGTTGTTGTAAATAATAATAATAATAACAATAATAATAATAATAATAATAAACGACATAGTTCAGATGAATTAGAAGTTATTGAATTGGATACAACACCACCTGTTGTTGTTAAAAAGAAAATTGATACAAAACAATTACCAACAAGACGTAGTATACGTAATATGAATAAACAAAAAAATTATGTTGAACAAGAACGTGATATGTCAACACCACAAACATCAGAAGAATCAGATATTGAAGAGATTTTACCACAAGATCCATTAGCTGTAAATAATGATAAAATTGATATAACTAGACGTTGTAATAATATTAATATTAATAAAAATTTAAATAATACACTAACAACATCAACAATATCAACAGCAACAACAACAACAAATTCATCAACAATTGTTGTAAAAGATACAAAACGTTTAGTTGAAATTGCAGCAAAATCATCAAATAATTCACATTCAGGCAATAAAAAGGAACCAACATTAGTGATAATTGATACGAATTCAATATTATCAGGACGTGGACCTGTTCCTGTTAGTAAAAATCAATCATCATCATCATCACAACAATCACAATCTTATCCAACTATTCTACCAATGGCATTACCAGCACAAGGAATGTATCCACCAAATATGCGCGCTACTATTACTCCTATACCGATGAATACATCAACATCTTCCATATCGATATCATCGACATCAATAAAACAATCATCAGTTAATACATCATCATCATCATCATTAGCACCAGTTTTACCAACACTTACTGATGATATGTTTGTTGTGGAAGCTCCGTCATTTATTGTACCTTATGTATATGAAAAACCACCTGTATCAGATTTTAAAGATTTCCTTAAAGAATTCGAGAATAATTTGAAAATGGAACAAAATAAAGATGATAAAGATGCAACAAAATGTGATGCCGATGATGATAATAATAAAATAACAACAACAAAAAGTGTATCAGATGATGATGAATTTATGAAAATTGATGATGATAGTAGTAATGATGATAAGAAACCATATTCATATTTTGAAAGTCCATTAGGTAAATTCTTTATTGATATTGGTTTTAATTTAGTACAAGAATTTGTACAATCTGATTTATTAAAACAACAAAAACGTAAACGTGATAGAGAAGGTGGTCATAATCCAACAACAAATAAAACAATTAATTCATTAATGAAAAATCTTGAATTTAGTAAAGAACATAATGAACCATTTAAAATACCATTTAAACGTTGTGAATTTTGTAATTTTAAAAGTGAATCATTTTTGGCAATGGCACATCATTTAGAAACACCACATACGAAGAATTACGTATACAAATGCAATTTCTGTACTTACGAGGTATTTTTTTTTAATGTTTTATTCTTCATTGATAATAATGGAAATTGTTTTTTTTTCTGTAGGTGAGAAATCCTCATGATATTCTGTTTCATATGGAGGCGGAACATGCGATACGTGGCCGTTTAGAACGTGCACCAGCATTCCATCAATGTCCAAATTGTCCATTTGAAGATAATCAAAAAGGCAAATTATCAAGACATTTAGCAACATGTATGAAGAAATTCAAACCGGAAAAGAATTTAGAACCACCATTAGATTGGGAACCACCAGCTAAAATACCAAGAGTGCCTAAACAACGTCAAGGATTAAATGTATCAGCATATCAAGCAATGAAAACATCACAATTACAGTTCCTCTCAAAAATGCAATTATTAAATTCACAAAATACACAACAACATCCTTTACACAGGGGCAGGGGACGACCGTCACTAGGTACCAATATAAAAGGACAACCACAACCCTCACAACAACAACAACAATTGATGAGGCCATCCAATATGGTTTATAAACAACAAACGATGTCAGGTGGATCCGTTCTAGTGCCTACCAATTATCAACTCAGTGGCAATCAAGTGTTCCAGGTTTGTAATTCTATTGTTTCTTCTTTAATTTATTTATTTATTGATTTATTTAGTTTTAATACAACTTTCGCTAATTAATATTTTATTTTTAAATAATACAGATTTTTAAGTTTCATGTAGATATCAGGTTGTCCCAAATTAGCACATGACAAGATTCTTCCACTGTCAAGAATGAAAAGCTTATTTTTCTGCAGTGTGTGATTTTTTATAAGAAAACACCGAATACTTACAAAATTAAATACACTCATCCCTCGATTTACACGGCATTTTTTTGTTTGTGATTTCACTTTTTACATTAGGACATCAATTTGCACGGTAAAATCAATTGAATCGTGATTATTTGATGTAAAAATTCATCTGATTAGTGAATTTGTTTTCAACGAATTCACATTACATAAACTTCTCGCGAAATATTAGGGGGTGTCAAAATTACAGTTCATCCATCACAGTTGAAAAGGGAACAAAATAAAAGAATGTTCTCCTCTTTTATTGGAAATTTGAAAAGCACACGAATTTTTTTTTTGTTCCTTATTAAATTTTGTCAATAACACTTGAAAGGGGCGGTGGCATTCAAAAATCTTCTCGCCGACTCTGGCTGCAATTATTTAAATTCATTGGCTCAGTTCAGTTTCAGTTCCTTATCCGAGACCTAGTTTCGTTTATAATGGCGGTTTTCCACTAAACAGACTAGTCGAGTTTTGTGTTTTGTTCACATTTTTCGATACATTGAAAACTGAAAACAAAATTCGGACAAATTCCACCAAACAGACAAAATATTGTGGGAACTTCGGTTTTTATTTCAGTGTCGTCTATGCTGACAGTTTGTAAACACGTCGAAACTCTTTGATCTTACCGCTTCCGAACAGGACTCGGAAAAACAAAACAACAACTGTCGCAGAAAACTCGAGTCTTCAAAAAGTCTGTAAAAAGTTGCGGTTTTGTTTTTTTCTACACGAGTTTGTGTTTTTGTTTTGTCTGTTTAATGGAAAACCGCCATAACAGACATTGTCTTATATATACCTTGAGCATGAGACTTATTTTACACTGTCACGTACTCTGCTTAACTAAAATAAACCTTATCCACAAGCAACGTACGGTTGGATTACAGCAAGGTCGGCCATAAGTCTCGAATAACGAAGCTGAACTGGGCCTAAGTAGGGCCTTAGTAAGAACAAAGACCAACCGGATACCTCCGAATCACTTTTTAACTTGAAAGACTTTGAAATAACTGAAAAAAACATCAAATATTCAGCAGTTGTATAATTTTTTGCTCATCTTTAAAATCTGATTGTTTAACATCCCAGAAGCGCAGATAACATTTAAACAATTCAATTAAAAGGTTAATTTGGGCTAAAATGTACAAGTTGCCACACGGAATTTCTACACTTGACCGATCAATGATTGTGATAAACTCGCGGAAGAATAGAATTCAATTAAAAAGAGTGAAGTTTTTTCCATTTTGTATTTCACATTTATATGACAAATCAAGTAAAAAGTAAAACGATCAGCCGCAAGGTGTGCTTCGTGTAAATCAAGGGAAACAACTGTACATTCTACAGTTTTCTTTATGTATTTTCTACTTCATATTTAAGTTAGTACTTTTCGGGGCATTTTAGAGCTAACATTTTCGACAGTATCCAAATTTACTTACCCTATATACATATATGTGTGAGTTTTTCATGAAAATGGATACATTTTTCCAAGAATTTCCTATAAACTCATTATTGGTGGAACGACCTGATGAAATCTTCTCTTTACTTTATTTCTGTTTTGCTAAGTTTGTTTTTTTTTATTGTTTTTTTTTTGTTAAAAAGTTTTGTAAATATCTTATTGTGTGTGGTTGAAAGTAAGTTAGAATATGTGTTAGGTGGTGGGCGGGCAAGATTTAGGTGGACGGCTAGGCCATCCTGGTCATATGGCTTTTGTCCCCAACATATCTTCCGCCTCTAGTACAGTCTCCATTCAGGTATGCCCCCATAACAAATGACTGTTGCTCTATTTACTGTTTTCTTTTTTTCTTTAATAATTCTAATATATATTTGGAAATGATATTTTATGCTTATGTAGTGGTCATTAAAAACCCGTTATTTTTATTTATTTCATTATAATAATATGAAATAGTATTGTTATTGTTTGTTTTATTTGTTTATCTTTTTAATATGCTGCTTTTATTTTTAGTAATTTATAAATATTTTGTTTCAATGTAAGTATGATTGTGTAACTAAACACCAATATAACTTAATCTTTGTTCTATTTATTTAATTATTTATTTATATATTTTTTTTGAAAATTATGCATTATTGATTGTTATTGTTTTTTTTAAATTTGTTTAAAATTGCAGCAACAAAATCAATCAAAGAATAAATCAATGCATCAACCAAGTATATCAATTACACCACTACCTCGAGCATCAACAACAACATCAAATACAAATATGTCAACATCAAAACCGGGCGATACAAGTTCAAAGAATTCATTTGTTATATGTGAAATCTGTGATGGTTATATAAAAGATTTAGAACAATTAAGAAATCATATGCAATGGATACATAAAGTTAAAATACATCCAAAAATGATTTATAATAGGCCACCATTAAACTGCCAAAAGTGCCAATTTAGGTTCTTTACTGATCAAGGTTTAGAAAGACATTTATTAGGATCACATGGTCTTGTTACATCTAGTATGCAAGATGCTGCTAATAAAAGTAAAGATGCTGGACGTTGTCCTGTTTGTGGAAGGGTAATTTTGTGTCATTCGTTGTTTTTTTAATGAAAACTAATTTTTTGTTTTGTTTTCAATAGGTTTATCAATGGAAATTATTGAATCATGTTGCACGTGATCATAATATGACATTAAAACCTGCCCATTTATCATATAAGTGTACAGTGTGTACAGCAACATTTGGAATGTATAAACAATTTGAAAATCATGTATATTCTGCACATAGTGTTGTAGCTAGACGTGTTATGGATAAGAAAAATTCATCATCATCATCCTCATCATCATCATTAAATAATAATAGTAATAGTAAAAATGATCAATTAATGAAACCATTAAAAATTAATGATGAAATAACAATAATTCCACAACCTGCTAAATCTGTTACTAGTGCAGGTACTAGTAAAGAGAGTAGTCCAACAGGTTCGACAAATTGTCGCAATAACAATCCAAGTACTAGTAAAAGTAGGTAATTTATTACGGAATTGTTATATAAAAAAATATACAATTTACGAATT